>QGMG01000255.1:0-39109 GCA_007825325.1 Lachnellula cervina | reverse complement strand
GCTGTGGGACTGGGCGCGCGCGTGGCTGGGGCCGCGCCTGCAGAGGTACGCGATGCGGGAGTCGGAGGATAATTATACGGCCGAGGAGAGGGCGCGGGGGATTGAGAATGTGAATACTGGGCTGAGGAGGAAGCTCGACGATAATCATCATGATAGTGATGAGGAGGATGAGGAGGATGACGACGAGGATGAGGAGATGGAGGATGTTGCGTAGTGGATGTCAAGGGGGTGGGGGCGAGAGATGCTGCTGGGAAAGTGCGGAGTGAAGACGATATTCTACGGTTTGCAATGAGTGGAATAATTCGCTGAACGACGCTATTGCGGTGAAAAGGCAGGAGAGTGCGTTAGAGAGTGCGTTGGAGAGTGCGCTGTGATTTCCGTCGAAGCATAGGCCAACTGGGTATAGTCTATGCTCTCTGATTATGGTTGCCAAAGAAGCCTTACTAAATTTAAAAACAGAATTGCCAAAAATCCAAAGAGTAGGTATAATTCTATTCTCCTCTTCTGCCGCTGATCAATGCGAAGATAGAGAGATATATGGGACAAGGCAAGCACTTGAGTACAGAGTCGCGGAGGGGAGTTCTGAAACGCTTTAGCTTCAGTCCTCGCAGACGTGGTATATAGTCCTCGTATTGCTCTCTGCTTCCGGAATAGACGGATGATACTTCAAGCATTCCATATAACAACGATTGTTATAGAACTTAGGTGCAGCCGCAAGTTCGTACCTATTGCGTTTATATTCCACAAGTCAAGCCACATCAAGCTAGAGCTTAAATAAGATAATGCTTCTGATCTAAACTCCTATATACTGACTATCTCCCTTATTTTCACCCCATCTATTGTACGAATTTGCTATCCTTACTTACATACAAATCCACATACTCATCCACAGCCATAGCCTCCAACTTCTTCCCGTCATTCCCAAGATCCACCAACTCCTTAACCTTAGCCTCACTATAATGATGTCCAAGATGCCTCTTGTACTTGGCTAGAATCTCCGGCTTCGCCTCCTCTCTCCTGAGTCTGTGTCCCAACGGGGCTTCAACTACAACTTCCTCCAGCACGGTGCCATCATTCAGTGTTACGGTCAGTGCATTAGGAATCGTGCGCATGTTCTCGTTGTGGTAATCCAGTGTGAATTGGGGGTCCTCTACACACTTCATCTTCTGGCGGAGAGACTCAACGAGGGGTGAGGTTGCCGCCTCCCCACCATCCGTGTAGTCGGTTGCTTCCAGACGACCGTACACAAGCATGACCGAAGCCATGTATTGGATGCAGTGATCACGGTCAGCGAAGTTGTCCATTGGCTTGAATTGTTTATCGATAATTCGGATACAGGCTTCGTGGGTACGGCAGGTAATTTCTTTGATGTCAGCTGCGGATTTGCCTTGGTCGGCTAGGGTCTTGTGGATGCGCTTTGCAGCTTCAATTGCGGTTTGGGAATGGAACTCGGCTGGAATATTATATTAGGATTGCAAATGGAGGAAAAGTGGAAGAGGGCATTTACCTGGGTACGAAACCTTGAACAGAACATTCTCCATAACGTAGCTACCATAAGGACGTTGGAATTCAAACTTATTGCCTTTGAACAGGACATCGTAGAAGCCCCAAACTGGAGCAGAAAGAACAGTAGGAACGCCAGGCTCGCCCTTCATGACCTTCAAAACAAGGTTCACAGCCCGCTGGCAAGCATCGCCAGCAGCCCACGACTTCCTCGACATGGTGTTGGGCGAGTGTCTATATGTCCGCAGACTCTGACCATCAACCCAAGCCTGCGAAACCGCATCCGCCGTCTGCTTCTCCGACAGACCCAGCAACTTGGAAACCACAGCAGCACTGGCAACCTTGACCAGCACAACATGGTCCAACCCGACTTTGTTGAACGAGTTTAGTAGCGCCAAGCAGCCCTGAATCTCATGTGCCTTGATCATAGCCTCCAGGACCTCTTTAATCGTAATCACTTTTCCATTCCCCAGCTTGCCCCCAGCACGGTTCGTCCGCGAAATCCAGTCTGCGACGGCCAAAATCGCGCCCAGGTTGTCCGAGGGGTGGCCCCATTCTGCGGCGAGCCAGCAGTCGTTATAATCCAGCCAGCGGTTCATCGAGCCGATATTGAACGCGCCATTCACGGGGTCGAGTTGGAAGGGTGTACCGGGGACTTTGGTGCCGTTGGGGACGACGGTGCCTGGGACGATTGGGCCGAGCAGTTTCGTGCATTCTTTGAAGCGGAGACCTTCGAGACCGCAGCCGAGAGTGTCGAGGAAGACGAAGCGGGCAGTGTCGAACTGTGGAGAGCTTCAATTAGCACTTTTCTTCTCATAGAGAGGCGGGGGAGCTTACAGCGAGGTCGGAGTTTATAGGTGTGTGGTGCACGTAGGAGGCAATGTCCTTGATCTCGGGATCATATTCGCGGGGTTGCGGTGGGGGAGGAGCTCCGGATTGTAGAGGAGACATGGTGGAGAATTGCTTGAGAGCTGGAGTTGCAGTCGAAGTTCGCGGTGAAGCTCGAGCTGCGGTGAAGGTTGAGAGAGGGGCAAGAGGAGCTCGCGATCTGGCGGGGAAAGGAAGCCGCAGGTTGATGTTCTTGCTTGATGCCGTACGAATGCTACGGTGGATGGCTGACATTGTAAATCAATCAATCAATTATTGCAAGGAGAGTATATCTTCAAAGGAATCTCCGACTCCACGCAAGAACATGCAGATATGTATCTTTTTATTGGACGAGGTATTGCTGTTCCTGTTCGGCCTCCGCTTCCAAAATCCGGTTTAGGACTTTGCCCTTCCCGCAGATAACCGAGGCACTCATATCGGAACTCCTCACTCCTCCTCTTCTCCTTCCCAGGCCAGGCTCTCCTACCCATTTCCATTAGTGAACGGGCGCTACCTCTGACTGTATTGTTCCTTCCGAGCGCCGGGCGTGAACCATAAACTCAGGCTGCAGATACTGTAATTCGAAGGTTGATTTTGCATGGTTTTTAGCATGTGGTGGCGTTGGAGTGGAGGTACTCCGAGTACGAGTACGAGTACGAGTAGAGGGGAAATACTGAGTTCTCTTTGGCCATTTGTAAAACCGTATGTTTTGTCTTTCCACCCAGTCTTTCAATAGCTGTCTAATCCATGGATTTTTCGTATAGATGGATAAAATACAACATATGCTTATCACATCACTTAGTGACGCGCATGTGGTGTACTGGAATAGGGGAGCATGTTCCGGAAATAAGAGGTATCCTCAATGCATCTTTTACTGGGAGTGTGAAGCAACCCTCGCCTGGGACCAATTCTATCGGGTTTTGTTCTGGCTGCACTGGCACGTGAGGATTAGGCTTTGATTTGTTGCAGAAAGTTGAAACATGTTTACTGCTTTCTTGGACGAATGAAAATATGCATACAAATTTGGAATTGAAGAAACTCATCAATAATATACATAGGAGATCTCGCAATTTGTGAATAGCAATTCAACAACGCTAATGTCTTCCACGCCCTCCCAAGTTAACCAATTAATTGTAAGCTTGGTGTCTTCATAACAGCCAGTCAATACAATCATGTATCTCAGCATTGAAAGGTACAATCCATATCTCGATGCTAAGAGAACTGTTAGCAACGAATTCGAATTCCTCGTAACCTAGAGCTCAGACTTACAATGGGCTTAGTGTCCTTATTCCAATCACCCACATCGCATTTCGCCGTGTTACTTGCCTCTGTGGTTGACCAGTGTTGATCCCCCAACTGGAATTGTATGTAATCTCCACCTTGAGATTCAAGAGTAAAAATCAAGGGATTATAGTAGGCCTGTAAGATATATGGGATGCTATCACTTGCCCATTGGTCACCAGTGGTATCGAATATAGCGTTGCCGGCGCCATCTTTAGGATTTACAGTGACCTGGTACTTGCTCTTATGCTCGCCAACATTGCCATTGGTAGAATCCCACGTTTCGTATTCGTGAACATGCATACAGTAGAACAAATGCCGGGGACATATCTTGCAGTATTTGGTGTAATATTATATTTAACCGACCCGACTTGGTTAGAGCCGCCGTGTTTCCAATTTAGAGGGTTCTTAGGATTATCCCCATCACAATCTAAATGTTATATATTAGTATAGCATAGATGATATGAACGGAAAGAAAGACATACGATCAATTATCTGCGTCATGTAATTATTACAATCTGCCTCTAAGGGCTGAAATGCAGCACCGGAAGGCCATTCCATAGATAGAGCTAGGTCATTAATAGTCCCTATATCATAACTTCGGGCAATGGATCCTGAGTTATAGTCTTGCATTCCCTGTTTAGCGGCGTCTGCACAGGAAGCGGAAACTTTGTTTAGTAGCGCATCTCGTGCCATCCACTTGTTATTATTGATGCCATTACACGGTAAGGATGGAGACGATGGCGAAGGAGCTGACACTGGCGCCGGAGGCTGGGCCTCAATCTTTGGATTGTCTTTTTCTGTGACCCCGTTCCATAAGACGTGGGTGCCTGGAATCCGCTCCCAGCTTGCAGTAGGGTTTGTCTTAAAGTAGTCCCGCATATTCTTGACTAAGTTTCCGTTGCTAGTATCGAACGGTACTGCATCATAGGAGAGAAGGTTCGCTACTTGGCCTGAAACTAAAGGGGTCGCGAGAGATGTGCCATCCTCATCGGTCAGTGGCGTTGACCCAGATGCAGGCATGGAGGTAATTCCCTCCCCAGGGGCGTGGAGAGAGACATGATCACCACCTTGAGACCACTTTGACTGCTTACCGTCGAAATTGGTGGATCCAATAACCATCAAGGGGTAATCGGTCCCCTCAAAGACTCCCGGTATACTATTGACTTCCAAATTGTCCCCTTGGTCGGGATCGGCCTCATTCCCAGCGGCACAGAACATTGGAACAGCCGCATTCATAAGTTTTAAGATGATTCTCTGAAGGGACTTTTCATCTTCATCATCTGGGTCATGTGGGGGGCCTTCAAAGGACATATTGATAACGCTTTTCTTGTTTCGGTTCGGTTTGCTCGTTATATCGTCCTTAATTTTGACTAACACCTCGTTGACTTCGATTGTCGAAAGCTCGCCCATCTGAACGACAACAAGTTTGGCCTGCTTCGAAACACCGTAGTTCTTCCCGACTGCCTTACTGGCCGTGCTGGTACTGTGAGAGTCGAGGTCGTCACCGAAATTATCCTTGCTTCTATCTTCCCAGGGATAGTATTTTTTGCTTATCGCCAGGTCACTCTGAATGTGCTCTTTATGTGGAACGACGTTGGGAAATTCCTGCCGTTGGAGTCAGCATTCACGTCGTGAATTACGCTCATCTATTGATAGCAGGATTCTTACGCTTGCTTGAGCTCTGAAAGCTACACCGAACTCAAGATGGTAGACAAAACTATCTTGACCACTCTTACTGTCGTACACATAGTTGTGGAGGTTTTTGATATCAGCCACAGTGTTTTTGGAAAGCGTAATAAATCAGTGGTAAATCATGGAATATGAGAGAGGTATTCACCTAGGTTGGCTAACAGCAACGAGCTCTGACACAGCGTCTTTCTGGGTAGAATAACTGATATCTCTCTTTATATTGCGTTTGTGAGTTTGGAAGCAGGTGAGACGAGAGAACCGACTGTGCGTGAAGGCATGCGTGCAGGCTTCCAGGCTTTAGTCGGCCGAACCGACTTTACTCCTGCATCTTTACTGACCAGTTCTACTTGGGCGTCGGTCACTAGAGGGAGCCTTCAATTAGTATTTGTTAAAAAGAGTTTGAAGCTTGTTCGGGCTTTGACAATCGGGAATACAACTTACTGTTGGAAACCGCCCAATACTGCAATACATTGTCAAGTATCAAGGGAGGAGCTACAAATGTCGCACCGCCAAGTTGATGGAGGAACTGTTCCGTCTTGTTCGTCGCATCCTTGTTGTTTGGGTCTAGCGGGGCAACTACATGAGGAAAGTTGTTTATATTGACTGTATGGTTGCTGAAGGGCGCGGCACGTTCGATATTTTGCACCACGGAAGGCTGTAGTTCCACCACACTGCCAACACCCGTAGTGTTTCGCAGCTTAGCAGCTTCCTCGAGGGATGCTTCAACGGTCCAAGAGATTGGTTCAGCCTGGACATCTGTCTCAGGCAACAAGATGTCTGTGCCCAGAATATGCTTGATGGATTCGGCAGTTCTGGAGGTTTCGCCATCGCTTTGTGGGAACACCGTATAGAATGACTTGCCTGGAGCAGGTTGTCTACTGAACCGTGGTGTGTTAGCAGCCAGAGAGAAGCTGAATAGGCACAGGAATACTATCAAAGAATGATATCGAGGCAGCATAGCGAATATCCAAAGAGAATGAGCAAGATAATAGAGAGTGAGGTAGCCCCGCTCTGGAGAGTATGATGGCTATAGGAGTTGAAAAACGATGATTGTACATGTGATGAGTTGTATTTTGCAGAAGGATAGAGTAAAACATGATACTTATACGTTTTCTCCGAAGGCCTGCGCATGCGCCGCGAGGAGCCTGCCCTTTCCTATGACTATCTTGAGGTAGTACGTTTATATGCAGGGGTGTCCTGCTCCATGATGGGCGCAAGAGAAATGAAAGAAAAGATGCGGGCTACAGTACATACTTTTCCTGAACTCCTTCGGCCTGTTTCATAGACGACTCCATCAAAACAAATGTAAATGTTGGTGAAGATGTCAAATGCAGAGGCAGTGTAAAAGTTAAAAGATGGAGGAGGAGGAGGAGGAGGAGAAGGAGGATCTAGGTCGTGTTGTATACTCGTATACGGACGTAGGTAGAAGAATATTGAGGATCGAAATACGTAGTGACACTCTTAGCAGTTGGTTAGTATTTCCGAAAGCCTTGTCATGATTAGCCGCCACCCGGCCCGAGTTCATTCCGAGCCCGTGTTGGAATGAATGAATGGGACCCGAACCCCGAACTCGGCCTGGGCTCGACTTGGGCAACGGCAACGGCAACGGCAACGGCAACCTCAACCTTGCACATTTTGCTAATAGTGACCGTGACCTTGATATTAAATGTTGAAAGGCCAATGTAGCAATCCTGCTATCCCTGTTGTAAGGGCCAATCATCAGGTTGCATGATCCTGATATTTGGTGGTCGGCCGTTATTTTTGGACATCTGATCACTTTCTCCCAAGCCGAACTACCCAAGATTTGTAAAATCATGAGTAGAAGGCTTAGGAAAATCCTACTCCAAATATTATAACGTCAAGGGAAACGCCGTGATCAAAAGTAACGGCCTCATCTGTTGACATAAATTATATATAAAGGTGCTCCGTCCTTCTTTGTAATGTCTGCAATATTTCAACAGGACATGCAACAGAAGGATTGACTAACCGACTGGGTATATAGCTAGTCTGGAATCTCGAGATGTTCTAAAAATAGAACCATGATTGTCACAATTGTAAATATTCCATCGGCGGAACCGGTAAATGTAATGTTAAGGGTGACCCAATACAGTTTGGGAGAAAGATGACATATAAGCGTATACATTCTCATGAAGGAAGGTCATATGTGGATAATGTGGCCTTGGGTCAGTTGCTAGGCGGGGTTTTATTTTTGAAATTGATACTAATATCAAAACTTGTTATATATCTGCTCGAGACCAGCTCTCTGCAACATTAGATCTTTGCACTAGGCTTATATTTCGGTAATCTGGCTTCAATGATGTATCTGGCTCTGGGCCACCGTTAGCATGGGTTAAAACTAGTTGTATAACTCAGCCTTTACATAACTTCTAGTTTCGACGGGGTGTGGTTGGGCATTTGATTTCACTCATCGAGAAACTTATGATTCTAAGTTCAAGCAGTTGGTATAAATGACTTGGATAGTCTACCGGTCTCTAGTCTCAAGATAATGTACATCTATCTGCCTCATCAAGACCACGGCGCCGGACCCCGACGCATAAACTCTGCTGCTCCTTTTGCGGATACCTCTATAGCTTCCGTGGAAAGAATAGGAGGTATATAACCAAGATAATCATTCAGACTATCCCTTAAAAAGCCGATAAAGTGCCCGTCAACCCTATCACCTGTGACCAAAATTTGTTCCGGCCTAGGGAAACCAGGGAATGTAGTCATAGTAAGGAGTAGTGTTTCTCTGACATCGGCCCAATAATTGTCTAAAGTTGGGTATCCGCTGATCATATCGCTACCGAGAGTAAAGTTTTCCTCATGTCGATAATCCGGCTCCCATACCGCGATGGCTTCTGATACTCTGGCTAACGATGTGGTGAGTGCGTTCCTGCTGTAATGCACTGCGAAGACTGTGATTTGTGGCCATCGATCCTCTTCCTCCCTACATCTGCGCTCGTCTTGCCAATGCTCACACAGGCCGCGACCGTGTCCAGCATACGCCGAGCCAGTCTCCCAGAGGATCGGCTTGAATTGTTCATTTGGAGTCACATATTTGATCCCGGTATCGTAGGCAGCGTCTTCAAGGTCGTCCTGGTAGAGGGCAAGGAGATGCGAGGAACTAAAAACCGCCTCGGAGATGACAATGCCAAAGTCGGTCTCTAATTTGGATTGCAATTGTTTGATAACTTGACTGAGAACACCGACTTCATACGAAGCCGGGAGACCAGCGGTCTTCAGAGCCGCGCGTAGAGCTTTGCGGGGCTGATCGGCCCAAAACTTTCCATCATCTTCATAAGGCGGTCTTGATTGAAGATGGTAGTCAGCATTCCATAAAAATCA
Organism: Lachnellula cervina; assembly: GCA_007825325.1. Taxonomy (NCBI): domain Eukaryota; kingdom Fungi; phylum Ascomycota; class Leotiomycetes; order Helotiales; family Lachnaceae; genus Lachnellula; species Lachnellula cervina. The sequence goes on along the minus strand of QGMG01000255.1, from coordinate 30,421 downwards.
GGCGGGGCAAACGCAGCACCTACGCAATATGCCTTGAGGACTCCAAAGACAAACTTGCCATGACCTGTCGATATGACTCGCCTCCCTCACACACACGAGTATAGGTTTCTAACTCCCCATCGGCGTTTTCAAAGATGACCGCCACTGCTCCGTAAGAGCTCTGGAGACTAAAACCAACACTGAAATTACGACTCTTAACAAAATCTGTATGCGAGTCAAGGAGCTGCTGATGCTGATTCCAGGGCGAGAATGAGGCCGAAGAAATGGCAACCAAAAAAGCTAATAGGAGAAGCATGATTTTCGATGTATAGCAATTTGTAAGAGATATTTTTCTGTGCGATTGATATGTTGTATATTAGTCGCGGCTGAGGTAGGGTTAAATAGAGGCGTTGATTCCGTTACGCCGTCTCATAGTAGTCTTTTGCAGAGGCAGAAATGCTGCGCATAATCCCAGCGAATCCAATATTGCTCTCTCTTGGCGAAATAGCAGCCAATACAGTATTCATGCTGCGCAAAGACCAACAATAGCTCCTTCAACGAGGCTGTGTTAAGGTCACCGGTAATACAGTAAGACCTCCAGGCAAATTCCAACACTAATCCTTTAACAATGGTCATAGGGAAGAAGACCTCTAGACCTCTAGGCAAACTCCAACACTAATAGTCGGTAGTCGGTTCGTCCTTCTTCGCATTCGCTCATAGTCGGGTGAAGCGAAGGTTACACGCAAGCGACCACCAGTGGACTATTATAAATAGTCGGTTCGTCCTTCTTCGCTCGTATTCGCTCACAGTCGGCGGAAGCGAACGTCACGCCTACTAACTCGGATTTTATACTTGAAAACATGCTTTAAACTCTATATAACTCTACCACCTATGAAATGCATAAGCTAATAATCAATACTAGGTAATTACATATAGTAATTAAGCTATATGACTAATTTAAACAAAAATAAAAAGGGTTGTAGCTTAAAAGTCGCAAAAAGTGGTATTTTTAGGTGAGAAAGCACTGTGAGCGAATGCGAGCGAAGAAGGACGAACCGACTATTAATCCTTCAACGAGGGTTACATGGAAGAAGACCTCCAGGCAAGTTCCTATTCTATTCCTAATAGTCGGTCCTTCCTTATAATATTATTAATAGGCAAGTGAACACAAAAACGGCTTTTCTTTCAGAGTATATATTTCCCCTTAGACTGCTGAGTTTCATCGTTTTTCATCGTTCATCCTGTTGTTCTGATATTTTACGAATATATCACTATATATACGAAACCACAAGAGGAGACTATCGCGAAACTCAGATTTGGTTACAATCAGCCTACGATGAAGTTTTATTATACTCTGGCGGGCGGACGCACTACTTTTACACTGCTGACTCTGCAAACTCTTCTCGGTTCGGGTGCTTCACTTCCACAAACTTCTGGACAAACTTCTGGACAGGGAGGATCTAGCCTAGCCAAAGGAGACACCTTTGCATGGTCCGTCATTGGAGATTCTTGGGCTTCTGGCGTTGCTTATAATCTTAGCAACGTATACGGTCCAACAGATCGTCAGTTTTGTTACCGTACCAAAGAGGCCTGGGGGGCGCAGATGAAAAATGACCTAAGTTGGATTGCCAGCGGATTTGAAGCTTTCTACTTCGGCGCGTGTGGTGGCACATTGATGAATGATCTCAGGCGTCAGATGGCAGAGGACCCTAACCACTCCAGCGTGGTATGGGGCATGTTTGGTGGCAACAACGCGTACTTTGGTGCAATTGCCAGAGCTTGTATCTATCAACCCTACTCGGCGGAGCATCCCTTCGGTTGGGGCCCCCCCTGGGATGAAGATAAGGATGAGACAGGCTTGTGCAAGCAGAATATTAAAAAGGCGGATAGTTACCTCAGTAGCCCTAAGGCGATGCGTAGGGAGACCACGGATGCACTGGACGATATCCTCGAGGTAGCCCAAAACAACCTGACCTCGAATTCACCGTTGGACCTCTACACTAGCTCATATGTCCGCTTCTTTGACGAGACCACAGACGACTGTGACAAGTGGAGTTTTGCCCACGACAAGCTAAGCGTCGGCCACCCGAAGGTTGTTAAAGGCCTCAGGAAGGTCATCAACGATAGAGTTCTGCAGGTCAATAGCCTCCAAGCCGACATAATCAAAAACTACAAGATACCACCACCGAATCTCCCTAACGTGAGGGTTCACAACGCCCAGCCTGACGGCATGTTCGATGGCCATCGTTTTTGTGAGAAGGGAGCCACATATGAGGACCAGTATTACGGCAAAGATCTGTGGCTCTGGAACCTGCAGTACTACGACGAGAAGTCAGGAGAGGAAATAGCAGTAGCAACGACGGACAAGGACGGCACCAAATTCATGACATCTCCAGCGGGCGTCGATGTAACAGAAGGTTTCCAAACTGTGTTGGGGGCGGACACCAACCCTGACGCTGTAATACCAAAGGGTGGTGATGCTAATACCCAGCAATATGGGTTCGGCTGGACTGCTCGGCCATTCCATCCCAAATTCGACGGTCACACAGCCCTCAAAAACTTTTTCATCCAGCAAATGAGGGATGATAAAGTTCCCGGCGTCAAGCCAGCATAATTCCCCACAAAGAATCCTTCGCCAGTCTCAACAGCGATTTAAATAGCCCAAGTATTGCCAAGCCACCCCTTTGGCTTGACTAGGGCTGACCTCTTGCGCTGGCAAGGCTATGGAAAGGCTAAGTAAGAAATCAATAGCATAGGAGTGGCATAGGAGAGGCTAGGCAAGGCTAGGCAAGATGGCATGGCAGGGGAAGGGGTAGGGGTGAATCATGTGGCTTTTTAATGGATATATACAAATGAAGCTATTTAGAGATCCTAGTCCTAAGTGATATAGGAGTAGTCTAATTACTTCTCCACTCCTATTTTCTAGCCCTTTTGCGGTCTATAATTAACAAAAAGGTGATGTAAAAATGAATATAGAATATATTAAACCCAAAAAAAAAACAAAGAGAGACCTTAGGGGAAATACGAGCTTTTATAGGGACTAAAGTAGTGAAACCGAATCTATAGCCCCACTTCTGGCACTTCCTTTCCTACTAATTATATACTACTATATAACCCACTAACCCCCCTATAATATGCTAGCGAAGCCACGCCTAGCCACTCTAGGGGCATGGCAGGGGTCTAGCTACCTTAATGGCGAGGCTTGAAATGGCTTAGCTTATATCCTCATGGCAAAGGAGCGGCGAAGCAAGGGAACGCGTCAGTTGGACATAACTGTTACATGATATAGTTTACGGGTAGGGTAGCGGGAATGTATTTCAGGGACTCTAGCATAGAAAGGAGCATGTCGAACCTTGGGTTGTATTATGATTGCATGTAATACAAATCTTTCGCCCTCAATGATGACACATACACACAATTGGACAATCGGCAGGGAGAGCCAGGGTAAAGTATATTCTTCGTGAAGAACTTCTTCCCGAGAAGAAACTTCAAACGGGAGTTTTCTTGCGTCCCACATGATTCTTTGGCCACCTACTAATGAGAATGATCAGTTAAAATTCGGCCAGCAGGTCTTACAGTAGGATCAAGAGACGAAGTCTGATTGAGTACGGAGAAGCTATGTGATCATCGCTACGGTAAATGAGTACGCGGAAGAAACCCAGATCTTGGAAGGCAGCTTCATACTCAACGGCTTGCGAATACAATTGCGCATGCATTGCCTGGACCCGTTAAGTTGGTTCGGAGACTGTTTTATTGCATAAAGCGCAAATAGAAGTAGAATATACCAATGGCAATATGCCCATTGAGCTAAAGATCAGATTTCCGCGGAACAAAGATTGTGAAGTAGGAAGTAGTATCGCTTTAGAAAGATGATTGTGTCAGTCATTAAACAACAGCAATTTCAAAAGCCACAAAATAAAACAACTCTCAATGCCAAAGCATGTAGATTGCAAGTGATGTAAAGGGATCAAGTGTAATGCATGCATGGAACAAAAACAATTGAAAAAAGCACAAGTTCAGGTAAATTGCAGCCGTAGATGCAAGTCGCGACCAATAGCTGTCTTTCTCCGATGATGGTGAAATGCTAAATTCCCTATAAATGAATCTTGGATTTATCAGTAAACCATGAACTCCATGTCCGTACACTACGAGGACAAATCCAAAGATTGGCAGCCGAGGGGCTTAAATTAGCACATTCGGAACTGTCTGGACAGGGCAGGTTTGATTGCTTATCACTTCCATTATAGATTATTACGGAGTGAAGTGGAATTAAAGTAACAAGGGTTATAACAGATTACTCCGCACTTTCCCCGCCTCCAGAGCAATGAAACTGCGCTTACGGAGGTACAGCGGTGAAGTATGGAGGTACCAGTACGAAGTATTTCGTAACATTCCGTCGGATTACCTCTTACGGTAGTAAGAATCCGGGGATAGCTGCAATGTGTGGGGCCTCAGGCTGCCACGGGTATATAGCTGGCTCCTTCCACACTCTCTACAATACAACCACACCTTCAATCCCACAACTCGAACAGTCTCCACACAATGCTGGTCCACAATAGGTCCCACTATGATATCACTTGTCTAAAAGATTACCTCTGCATGCTGTAACCCATGTCATGATGAACATTGCAACCCGTTGGGTTACGCTATACGGAGGTAAGAAGAAGTTAAAACTTAAGTGCCGAGTCCAGGCCTGAACTAAGTGTCGCGTTATTACTAATCAAGAACAACGTTCTGGTGGTTAAATGTAGATTGTCAACTCGTCCCACCTATGCTCAAATGTCCTTGCCAACATTAAAGACCTACTTTGTACGAAGTATTTGTTGGTTCAACCAAGCTGGAGTACGCAGTAATTTTCCTTCTTCTTTTTCTGGTTCCCTACCAAAGTGCTTCGTCCCGTGTTACTCCGTAAACAAGTAGCGAGCTCCCCTTTACCGCTCGCTTAAGCTTGCTGCTCTACCAGCATGGCACTATTACGTACCCTCGGTACCACAATTCGGACATGAATGGAATTGAATGGCATAACTTCGTCTAATTTCTCATATCTATATGCAAGCCCTCTAAAATATAGTACAACCCCCCACCTTTCCGATTCCCATTTGATTTTCCCTCTTGCTTTTTCATTTACTTCATTTCGCATGCTCCATTACCATGTAAACGCCTCCCCCATGCTTTGACGAATCTATTCAAGTGGTGCGCATGTAAATGGTGCATGAACAGTACCCTTTTTGTATTGATCCATCTGTGTATATATTAGCAATCGCGCATTTCGAAAGAATACAGGCGAAATAGGACTTACAATATCAACAATAGCAGCGTATGTTCCAGCAACCAATGTGATCATACCAATCACAAAGACAGCAGCGTTGACAAAGCTGAGCAACAGGTTTTCCTTGGCGTACCACTTCCCCTTCTTGATAAGCATGAACCACATCATCGCAGGGAAGTAGAAGGTAAAGCCCGAGATAAACAAGGCGGACATGATAGATAAAAGATCCGAGAAGAAGGGGATGGCTTCGGCGATAACCCAGGCGATGATGGTGAGAAATGCGAGCAGTGCCAACCACGTAATCCACCCCTTTTTGGTATTGATAAACCGAACAACCGAGTCCTTGTAGATACGACCGTGGAGGTAACGAGCAACAACAGTGCCGTTAATAGAGCCCGAGATGAAAATGACAGGTAGAGCAACTCCAAAGGCGACCTTAGATATCGTAGGACCTGCTGAAAGCAGAGCGGGTGACTGAACATCCTGGCCGACGAATGCGTAGATAAGGGCGCCAGTAAGCGTGTAGATGAAAATCTCAAGTATTCCTAGTGACCAGATCGACTTGATAAAATCTTGCGGGCGGTGCATCTCATCCATGAAAGAGAACTGACAGATGGAGAACGAGTACGCAAAGACGATATTGGTGATGGCGACGAAAGCCTCGGCAAAGGAGACGCCCTCCTTGGGCCATGCCGACCAATCGACAGCCACTGGGGCCTTTCCAGATGATATTCCGGTTGCGATGACGGTGATTCCAATGGCAAGCATGATAGACACGAAATCAATATAGCCCAGAATAGCTACCTCAGAGAACGATGGAGGGATGGCTACGAGAAATAGGACGATGGCAGCTACAAATCCGAAAACGAGTGAGCAGGCGCCATTGGTGCTGAGGTTGAGAAGTGCGATTGTGGCGGTCAGACTAGTGATTGCAATTAGTATATTCTCCTTCCAACTGTTGTGAAAGAGATACGTACCAATGCGATCCCACCAGGAAAACCAGTTGCAGCGTGAACATGGCGCCAATCAGCTCATAACCAAACCTCCCCATCAGAAGCCGTCCGGCATCAGCATAATGAGCCACTTTGGGAAACTTCAGCTTGACCTGTCCGACAACGTAACTGGTGTAAATGGCGATAAATCCAATCCCAACAGTCAGAATGACACCGGCCACCATTCCAAGCGTAGCAAACGCAGATGGAATAGACAGTGCGCCCAATGCGATTGCCTCGACCAACAACACCACGGTCAACCGTTTCCAACCCAGACGCTTGAAGTGTGCAGCTCCCTGGGCTTCCAGAACCCCGACTTCCCCGACGATATCATCTTTTGCGCCGTCGGTTTGAGAGAGATGCGAATCCGATGAGGTCTTGTCATCGTACCTGTTGGTAACGAATTTCTCGTTGTCCACCGGGGGAACGGCGGAGATGCTGTTGTCGAAGGGGGCCATGACTGATGGTGCTCAAGATGAAGATGTGAGGATGTGAAGATGAGAAAGAGAACTGGATTGGGGAGTGTAGAAAAGTGACCATTTAGCTCCCGCCGAGCGACTTTTAAACATGACAGCACGACTAAGTGTTAGGTCCGGCACTGGTAATAGAGTCCCTTATTGAGCTTGGTACCGGTGACACCGTAGTCTGCACTGTAGGCAAAGAGGGGACATATCGGAAGGAAGGATTTTTTATGGAGTTCTTCCGTGCGTGGTCTGAGAGTAGGTAAATTATCGCAAAAACCTCCATTTTATATTTTTATATGGGAATGATCTGCGTGTGGATGTTCGCTTGCTCCGATGTGTCCTCAGCGGTGTCGCCATACTTCGTACAGTAGAACAAAGTGGGCCTTCCATCCTTCTAAAGCGTCTTTTATTATTGTGCTCCGCAAGGAAGGAAGGATCACTTTTAGAACGGAATCGGTTAGTACGTACTGGTAGAAGCCTCCGGTTACGTAACGGAGGTTCGCATAGGCATACCTGAACCACCTAAACCTACGTACCCAGGTCATAAGCGCTGCGCTGAATGTAGTGCAAGTCCTTATCCTTACCCTTACCTAGGTAGTCAGCAATGCGGTCCTGGAATGTACTTGTATTAGTAAAGTAAAGGATGCATCTCTTATCTCTTCCCCAGATCGTTCTAAATATAGCATGAAGTCAATAATGATGTGACGAAATGTTCTATATCTCGTGCTTCTACAAAGTAAAGTTTGTTGAGGCTGCGGCATACCGTACTCGAGTAAACACTGTGTACAAGTAGAACACTAAAATATGAAGCCTCGGGCTACCTGCCTAGGTAGGACCTGGTAGGTAGCCCTTAGCGCGGCGTTCCCTCACAGGATGCGCGCGCTTATTTCTCCTATACTCCGTAGATTGTCAGATGTCGCTCCAAAACTCTTCTATGGCCTTATCACTGGCTATAACTGCATGTTCTATAGCGAACTTCGGTGAGAAACCGCGTGCACGTTCCCTATAGGTATCTGTGTGGCATCCGTGCACCTAGAAATCCTAAGGATATTTTGTACGGAGTATCTACACTGCTACAGTAGGTATTTCACTTTATGCTTAGAGTTTCCCGGTCCCGATTGTATGCTTATCTTATATCGAGGCTACTCTACCAGAGTCTCATCACGGATGCGAACGTCTCATAGAAGTGCAGTACAGGCGCTCCCGCTCCTCGAACCGGGCCTTGTAGCGGAAAACCGCCCCCTCTACACCCCGCTTGATCTTGAAATTCCCCTACAGGTATATGAGCAGAGTGCGGGGTGACGGCATGGCTTGCGGGGTTGGTGTACTGTCCTCGACCAATGATTGATATACCGGCAGGTACGCATCTTGGCGAGTCTTGGCTTGGATGGCATTCCCCTTCAATTGCTTCCACTGGGCGCTACCGTCATAACTCACCTACTCCGTATAAGATATTTTTTTACAAGCGCCTCGCTTATGCACCTGCTAAGGGAGGCATCTAATTACCTAGTCCAGTCAGCTAGAGTGGATATGTACGGAGCACTACCCTAGCATTAGAATTGGATTAGAAGAAGATTAGAAGTATGCTATAATTGCTAAAGCACCCAATCGCCTGATAGGAATATATAAGCGAGGCGCTTGTAAAAAAATATCTTATACGGAGGTAGGTGAGTTATGACGATATCCATAACTCTCTTGCTCTTTATCTCCGTAGAGCATCTTACTTCTGCCAAGTACAGTAGGTTCAACATGCAAATCTCCTACTACGACGGTGACGGCAAAGGGTAAACGATCTGCTATACAGTACCAGTTTTGGACGATATTGAGGTTATTGACTCTATCTCGGGACACTCCGTAATACCGGTACTTCAATCTTTGGTGGTTTTGCTAAATGGTAAGACTGAGATATTTCGTTCTGAAAGCGTGGGAATGGGATAGATCAACTCAATCTAATGAGGATACCTAAGCATGTAAGGTACGAGTAGGATCTCGTACAGTACGGAGTAGACGACGATCAACGTAGTGGATACGATACTTACATACTACTCTTCTGTACCGTACGGTATTACCATACGGAATACTCCGAACGCGGCTCTCAGCTCAACTAACGTACCAAGTTTAGATCGGGTTTTCATCGAGTGAATCCGAAAGGGAGGTTTTTACGAAGTAATTACAAGTCAAGATTTGATAAATCTAAGTCTTCCCGTCACGCATTCTAATAATAGATAATCTATCTTGTCGTGATGCTAACTAGAGTATAGCTACCACATTAACAGCCTCCCCCTTAGAGGCTTCATCCTTCTATAACCTCACCATCGCAATTCGAAATTACCAAGTTACTAATAAGATCTAGTAATCAAATGTCATATGCACGTTGTTTGTTTGGGGCGTTTTTGCTCAAATCTGCCCTTCACTACAGCACGCAGCGTGGTAGATGACTGGGAATTCAAGGATACTTCGGTTTCCATGGAATGTTATAATACTCCCAAAGAAATGTATAGCGAATACTGTAGAAGACTATTGGTCCATTTCTTCAAGTCCTTTTGACCAAATCTCGATTTAATAAACTAAAGGTTTGAGTGAGGGAGTGAGGGCCCGTTTGGCAAGTTCCAAATACTGAGTATCTGTAATATCTAGTAGCCAGTATCTCAGTATTTGGTAATAAATCGTTTGGCGCGCTGGTATACAGATATTACAAATACTGCAGTATCTATAATATCTGTATACTAGTATCTCTTCCCATAGTAATCTCAGTATTTAGTTATAGCACCTCCCGAGGACATTTACGGCCCCCAATATATGCTTTCTAGTATCTGTATTGACTTTTAAGCCTACTTTTAAGGTTCTAGGCTTCTATACCCTATAACTATAGGCTACTAGCCCCTATAACTATAGGCTACTAGCCCCTATAACTATAGGCTGCTAGCCTCTATAATTCTAGGCTTCTAGCCCTTATAATTCTAGGCTGCATATAGGCTTTATATAGGGCATTAAGCCTTATATTAAAAGTTTTAGCGCATTAATTTTTTTTGGCAAATTAAATAGCTATAATTAAGGGGGTTGCTGCATTATTTAAATTATTACTAATATAGGTAAAGCGTAATAGTTATAAGAATTTTTATTTAATTAATTTCATTTAAAAAAAATATAAAAATTCAGATACTAAGGTTAATACAAAGAGCCAAACAGCTTTATATTTCCAGCTACTAGTAGTTAGATACTAGTATTTGGATACTGGTATTTGGAAACGAGTATCTGTGGTCACCAGTAGTCAGTATCTGTTCCAAACGGGCCCTGAGTGAGTCGCGACGCGTCGGTGACATCATTGCCTTTTCATTTTACATTACGAGTACCACTTACGACTCCAGAGTGCTAGATTCTCTCCTCCACAACGATACAACCAATTCCCAATTATCCATATCAATGTCCTCAAAAACGGCTGAAATGTCACACGCAACTCGCGATATCCTACTGAAGGTCAGGAAGATGATCCCGCCTATGCTCGACAAATTCCACAAAGGTAGCCCTCCATCGTCCCACCACGATACCTCTCTGACCTTTCACCATAGGACAAATGGGCCGCATAGCAGTAATAGGAGGCAGCGAAGACTACACCGGCGCCCCCTACTTCTCCGCCATGGCTTCCGCAAAGCTCGGCGCTGACATGGTACACCCCTCCCCCTCATCTCCATCTGTCAAAAGCTAACCCCTCTTCCCTAGAGCCATGTAATCTGCGAACCGCAGGCAGCACAGGTAATCAAAACCTACTCCCCAAACCTAATGGTGCACCCCCTCATGCGGCAATCCTCGCACGCCTCAGCCGAAACAACCTCCTCTTCCATCGCCGCCGCCATCATCGACATGCTACCCCGCCTGCACGTCCTCGTTATCGGGCCTGGACTGGGCAGAGATACACTTATGCAAGATACATGCGCGCACGTCATGAAAGCAGCGAGGGAGAAGAAGATGCCGTTTGTGCTGGATGCTGACGGGTTAGCTCTTGCGCAGTCGAAACCGGAGCTGGTGCAGGGATACAAAGAGTGCATTTTAACGCCAAATGTGGTTGAGTTTGGGAGACTGTGCAAGAGTAAAGGGATTGATACTGAGGGTTTGGGGGATGCGGAAGGAGCGGAAAGGTTGTCAAAGGCGTTTGGAGGTGTTACGATTATAAGGAAGGGGAAAGAGGATTACATTAGTAATGGAGAGAAGACGTATATCAGTGATATTGAGGGCGGGTTGAAGAGGAGTGGAGGGCAGGGGGATACGCTAACGGGCAGTTTGGCTACGTTTTTAGGGTGGAGAAAGGCTTATTTGGATGGGTTATGGGAGCACGAGGGCGATTTGGATGATGTCGAGTTGCTGGCTTTGGCTGCTTTTGGCGGTAGTGCTCTTACGAGGGTGCGTGGTTCTATTGTTGGATGGCATCTTGCTAACTTTTATAGGAATGTTCGAAACTTGCTTTCGCTAAGAAAGGGCGGAGTTTGCAAGCAAGTGATCTGACTGAAGAAGTTCATGTTGCATTCATGAACCTCTTTGATGAGCCGACGCCAAAATTGTAATATAAATGAAGAAGATTAGAACATGGCAACAGGTATACTTGGGAACGTCGAGGCTGTCACGTGTAGGGATGCCTATGGGTTTTACTTAATCTTTCCGTAAGACCTAATCTGATTAACTGACGAAGAGAAAAGGGAAGCCAATGTTGGTGCCAGATAATAGATGAACAATTTGGCGTAGCAAGTACGCATAAGCCCTCCTTCCACTGGAAAACGAGACGTCTCTGATCGAAGACCCAGCTACTTCGAAGAATTACAGGCATACGATTTGGATCAGTTACGCCATGCACCATCAAGCAGAAGATTCCGGGAAGCAACGATGAGAATATCAGTGGGTGGCAGGAGGAGGAGGAGGAAGAGAGAAGAGAATTACGAGAGTGGAATAAGTAGTAGGAGAGTGATAGTGAGAGTGAGAGTGAGGAACAGAAAGATAGGAGAAAAAAAGGGAGCCGAAGAAGCTATTGTCAACCAGGTTTGACCTCAACATTGAGCTGGAGATATTCTTACCCTCTTTACTCATTCTATACGCAGGATATGCTTGCGCCGGCACGAGGTGAACGTGGTAACATGCCACAGCTAGGTAACTGTGTCTCCCTGACCGTCATAGTATGGTGGTCCCAGCACTCCCGGTATTCCCAACAGCCACACTACTCGTACTCCGTACAGTACCTCCGGGTACTCCCGCATCACCAAGTAGGTGTCAGCTTTCCAGCTCTCCAGCTCTCAAATAGGTCGAAAAAGGACACATCGAAGTCAGCATTGTAGAAATTGCAGAAAAGGCGCATAAATCCTTAGTATTCTGACTCAAGTTTGATTATTATTCTTGTTTCATCTAATTACCTCGTATCGCTTTGCAATTTGGTACTTACTTGGTGTCTTTTGGGATCTACCCTTCCACTTCTACTCTCCTATCTAGCTTCTTATTTCTCTTTTGGAAACCTTCTAGTCTCACTTTAAGAGCTATCCAGCGAGTATATCTTCGACTTTCCATTGTTATCCTGCCATGGAATAAGGCCTGCTCTCCACTCCAGTTCACGATTTTATGGAGGATAGGAAGGTCTTTTCGCTGTGCACACTGTACCAGGGCAAGCTTCCTACGAATACACATTTAATGTTGTGTACCAAAATGAATTTTTTAAAACATTTAAACAGCATCACTTATTGCATCAAATTCGATGGTAAAAAGCTATTGATATTGGTTTCTTAGCCGTGAAGCTGTCCTTCCTCCTCAGCACCTATCAGCTGACTCTCTACTTCCATAATCCTAAAACCGCTGTCAATTTTGCTTCCCTGGGTAGAAAGACCCCAAACCAAAACCCCTTATAAGTGTATCCCATTGCCTGTAGTTCTCTATATCCCTATACCGCCCGGTAAAGTGGGCCTACTTTACGCGGAGAGAAGTGAGACACTAGCGCTAGCAATCATCTTCTATCGAAGCAGAAGATGAGGCAGGCTGAGTCGTTGCTGCAGCTTGTGTGCTTTCATCAGAGGACCAAGTCTTATAATGGTCCATCGTATCCGTCGCTGCCTCCGAGAGAACATTCTCCTGCGTAGCGTACCAAGCTTCAGACACGTCTTGATCATAAATGGGTGTTGCCGTAACACTCGCAGCGTCTGTTAAAGATACTGAGCAGGTAGTTATAGTTGTGCATGAGACCGTGATGGTCGATAACTCTGCCGTGCTCGCGCCAGTGGGGGTGACGATCGAATACGAGAGCACACAGCCGCTTGTTACCTGCGGGGAGCAAGAGCTACCGGTTGGAGCTGGGGCTAGAGTGCTTATTCCGGATAGTGACGAGGCCGTTGTATCATCGCTTGACGAGGTCGTGATTTGGTTCATTGCCCGGGGTCCAAAGAGGTTATCGCCGTTGGACACATCTCGTTTTGAGCCTCCGTCGAGGTCTTGTAGTGATCCATCCGCCATGGGTCGTACGGCTTGCGGGCGCATGCCGTTCGGCTGAGCGACAGGAGAGATCAGTCTGCTACCGAGGCCAAAGTAGGCATAATTGTCTGCGTTACGCGTGCCTTTGCTGCTTAGCCGACGCACATTGGGCCACATGTACGAATTCGGCAGTTCAATATCTTTGATCTCCACATTTTCAACGGCGTGTATCATTTCATGAGCCAATGAAACATCAAACGTCTTTAACATGTCGATCCGAGTAGGGTACGGTCCGGGGCGGATGTACTTGCCCAAATTGAAAACCCTGCCATGCTGATTGTACATTGCTTTCTGATACAACACCATCTCTTCTAGGTATCCAGGGCATAATTGAATTGTAGAAGCTCTATTGGCGGGCGTCAATCGCGCCACCCAAGCCTTGGTACTCCTTGCCGTATTAGGGGCCGAAGTTTTGCAATTATCGTACCCTTGTAAAAAGGGTGTGTCAATCATCAGAGCTTTATCACAGACCCAGCCAGGTTTAGACTTCCCGTTACAGTCGTGGTTCTCGTGAAAGCGCGAATAGTCGCAAAAGATGACGACAGCATCGGGTTTGAGCAAATAATAGGCTGATGGTTTATTTGTTACAGCATTATTAGTATTGAATTTCAGGGCCGAGTTAAATGTGTCATTGGCAGTTTTCCACTATGATTTATTATTAGTTTTTTATTTTCCCGAAATAATCAGCTGCAGCAAGGGTATAGTACACTCTTGAAAGAGTTCAAACGAGAACAAATGGAGAAATAAAGAGAAGCTTGCTTACCTGAAGATTAGTCGTATCAATCTCATTATTTGTCAATGTATCGGCCAATGTATAGTTAATAAGGTCTCTCTGGGCCTGCCATATATCTCCGCTGCCTTTGTTGGAAGTTGCAAGATTATTTAAAGTATCTGCTCCCGCTTGAGTGTAATCAAACGCTCCAGCTAAGGCCGGGAGTATCATACTTTGATACGCGCTGCATGAATAATCTAGAACAAAGGCGAAGCTTAGGGTGGAGATAGTCGAAAGAATGGCGAGTGTACTAGTGAGCTTCATAGTCAAAGAATAGCAGCAATCCGAGGAATAAAGAAAGATGCCAGAGTATTATGGAAAATGAAGAGTTGGGATGCTAGGTGGGACCAGGTAAGTGTACCGCAAAAGAAGGCAATCGCTATACTATTAATGCTAAGTAGTTTAGGGCCTAAATTATATAGGATTCGGGAGTAGCATAAATGCAAATTTCATTGAAATCCTTTAAGTATATGAAATTTACTCTAGCATACCGATTCCAAGGGTGTATCGTGATATTCTATATTAGGGGCTATTCCACAAAAAAGAATCCGCGATAACATTCCTACAAGTCTGCAAAAGGTAATCCGCTTCGAGCTCACCTTGCTAACTAAACTACGACGAATAGATACACGTCTCGGAAAGGTTGCCTTGATTACTGTATTTTGAATAATATTAGAATGTGGTAGCTAAGCAGTAGAAGTAAAGAGGGTATTGATTGATCAAAGAGAGAAAGGGAGGGGGACAGAGAGTAATAAGATCTCTCCCTATTCGCTTACCTCCTTTCCTAAGCGAGCTATCCCTTACCGCCAGCATAAGCATGCGGCAGTACATGTACGACCTAGGTATGTACAGAATATAGTTCAACAAACATTAGAAATCTCTATACTGCAGGCCGATCTAGTAGTATGAAGCCGAAGCCGAGGATCAAATATCTAGCATATAAGTTCGAAGCAAAACTGTTGGCAGCTATTAATAGAAACAGTTATAGTGGGGGTTAACTTCTTGCCTGATTAGATCTATCGTTGCGACGGCTAATCAAATAGAGTTGGCGGAGCACTTTAATTTATATAGATAATTTTTTGCGTCCTCTTAGTTATTTCAAGGTGACATTCCTCGATAATCGCACTTGGTTCATCCTTGTAAACGGAGTCTAATAGCTCGGCGAATCCTCGAATATAGAGGGCTTATATCGTAAGTCTATTATAGTACGTGCGTCTCGGCGGTCTTTATCATTGACTTATTTCGAATTTAATCCTTTGAGATATACTCCAAAGGGCGATATATGAAGTAAATAATTACTACCGGTGCGTCGAATCTATATTTAGGAACCTTACTATTAGTATCACAGGTATTCAGATACGTGATCACATCTCTACTACGCAGTGCAGACTTGAGTTAGTAATCCGTCCATGCTATAGACAACTATATTAGTGATCCTTAAGCCCTCTCTCTACCTGATATATGTGTCGATCGAGGGGAGGCGCCGGTCGATTCAAATCCGAGGAGCATTTGCTGTTTGACGGCAAGGAGATTCGACATCGAGTGGTAGTAATAGAAAGTCAGATGGTCTCCCGTTTCTGAAGAGAGCCCGCAGGTCTCCATCTGCGACGAGTTGTTCCACCTATCTTTTCCTCTACCAATTACTGACTCATTCTTGGATCTAGGAGAGTATTAGCAATAGCCTCACTCCTCAGGACGAGTGCAGCGCGCGCTCTTAGAAGTAGTGTACTAGGGACACGCACGCTCGTCTACAGGTTCGTAGGGGACGCGTATAAGCGTTGAGTCTTCGTCCCCCAGTTACGTGATATATATCCCAACACTAGCAACTTTCTCTCTTGTCTTTTTGCAGATTTGGTCCATAGAGAGATAAATCAACCCCCTTAAAGCCCCACACTCTACTTCCACTGTATGCTCTATGTGCTCAGCCCCTTCCCCTCGAACGATTCCTGGCCGCACGGAAAACGCGAAACAGACCGTACGGTTACATACCGAGTAAACATTTGAATTACCTGAAGATCCACATCCACATCCACAATCACTTATTTACAGCCACCTACTGGCTATGGCTGCTGGCTGTTTTAACTTACTCTTGTATCCTGGTGGCGCTGGTACCCTTTTCAGCTAGCGCTATGCGCTAGGAAATAAGACCGTACTTACTAGGTAATTCAAACGTAATACCCCTGTCGAGTAGGTAATTTAAATGTTTACTCTAGGGTTAATAGAGAAAACTCGCGGAATAAGGCACTATAACTCGTTTGTCTATTCCGCTCTTTTTTATACACGTAGAGTTTATACGAGGCGCGCTTTAGCGGCTTTAGAACGAGAATAGGATTATTATAACTACTTGCTTCTTATATAAGATCTCTAAGTAGAGTATTATGTTAGAGCTTGCTTTTCTGTCTTATATTAATACTATTTGGTCTTTAACTTTATTACCTTTTTTCTAGTCTAGCCTACTCTATTATGCATTCTTCCTTACTTATATGGGCAATTATATCTATGCTTTTAACTAGCAATATAGTAGCATACTATATTTCTCCAGATTGTGCAATTGCTGGTGGTTAGTCTTTATCTTTACCAAAGCAACTATCTTACTACTTATGCTAATATATCCTACTACAGATACTAAGAAGCTAAAGGCTCAGATTAATGAAGCTTTTCGGTGGATCGACTTTGCTGCTAAGGAGCTTGAAAAAATAAATTCTCGTCAACCTGATAGGAGTATAGCTTATGAAAATGCAGCTAGTCTCCTTATTAACATTATTGATTATCAGCCGGCTGCCAATATTATAGCTATAATATCCAAGCGTTATTCTAGAGATGGTGAACTTCCTCTCGACTTTTCTAATATAGAACCTGAGTTTGATCCATTGGATGATATAGTAAGTAGAAGGAAATACCTCTCTATATAGTAGTAAAATGGACTAATAAATTATCTCTACTTAAACAGATTTTCTATTGTACTAGTAGCCGCTTTACTTCAGCAGTACTTCATACAAGTACCGGTGTATTAGGTCATTATAATGATGCAGAGCGATACTTCCTCCCATCTAAAGATTACCAGCGATGCTTTAGTGAACCAACTGATAATCCTGATATTTCAATGTTCACTACCAAATATGGCTACGGCATACATTCGATCCAAATCTGCCCCTGGTAAGCTAAGATAGCATTGCCCTTATGCTCTCTCTTATCTAGGGCGCTTCTAACCAGATTAACAGGTTCCTAAAACTGTGTCCTGACACCCCTGACACAGTTCAGGCATGTAATAGGTTATCTATAGCAGTGATAGCGGATAGAGTAATGGAGCCCGCTGATCTAACAATGGAGTTTACTTCAAGAATAATCAGTCAGGTAAGGCCTAAAATATATCTGGAACTATTTCTAGAGCGCTTATATATTCCTCGCATAGTATTACTTTGCTAATATACCTCTATAGTTAATGCTTAAGGGTGCAGGTGTCGTATTAGAAAACCGATTAGATAGATGGGAGACATGCGTGCAAAAGAAAAACTATAAGAATCCCGACACACTTGCGTTTCTTGTAACAATGGCAGACCAAATTCTCAGGTGTGGCCTGCAGCCTAGGAGTAATTATAAGTCCTAGCCTTTGCGTATAGTATATTGGAGCTAATCAAGACTCAGGTAATGGCGACATGGTATAGAGTATTGGAGCGGCCGCACGATCATTCGATTCAAATGAAGTTGAGTACTGTAGGAGAACTGTTGGTATCACGGGACAGGGACAGGTATTCAGATCAATTTTGTCCTGACTCCTGTGAGCCCCTCTACGGAGTATGGAGGTAGGGTCTTTAGGCGGTGATGGCCCTGTAGCTACAGGCTGTTCAGGCTACTCCGTACCTTAGTAAGGAATACCTACTCGTATTGGTCGAGTCAGCTGTGACAGCGGGGCATCGGCGTCATCCTCAACTACCTAGGTACAGTAGCATTTAATCCCTACACCTGGTGTACCAGGAATAATCAAGTTTTGTCATACACGTGATTCTTCCCCATCTAGATCTCGATCGTCATGAAGTCAGAGAGCAAGATTCGAGTCCTGTTATATAAGAACTGCCTACCCCGCATTATTGTAAGAAAAACCTGGAGAAAGACTGCGATACATCCTCAACCGTGGAAAGCATCGAAAGACTAGCATAAAGTTGCTTGGCTATAATATCCCATTAATGCCACGCGCGCATCAACTAAGCATCACAGTCCCTCAAACCTCTCGGAATGGTACTGGGAATTCTCACATCCATTGCAGCATGTCCCGCTATTATTGGAACGACGGAGGCCGTTCGATCAGGTCAAAAGCAGAATGCGCGAGAGAAACATAGAAGTCGCAAAGCGAACCTCTCGGTGTCTTGCTCAGATCCATCGCGAAAAGCGCGGGATATACATGGCGGCACAGTTGTTCTGAAGGACAAGAAGGTACACGGTCTCCTACCCCCAATAACCGTGGAAGGAAACAAATGCTAACGAGGAAACCCATAGCTTTATGTTACAACCGTGAATCCAAAATCGAAATTTCCTGAAGACTTCGAAAACGACGCGGACCGGATACAGCAGTACGGACACATCTTTGCGGGGTACTTCTTCCCTTATCCAGACAGCAAATGGGGACGTCGGGGGGAAGGCTATGTCTCTACCATTGCGGATGATCCTCCTCAGCTTAATTGGATTTACGTGGATAAGGATACCTACGAAGTGAAGTACGGTCTTCGTGTTGAGACGGAAGGACATCTAGTTGGGCCTTGGAATGTCACACCAATTGATAGAAGGCTTACCTTTGATGGCTGGGAAGGGTTTACTGTGGTGGAAGAGGGGGAAGGCGTTTGGGCGCTGTATTTCGACGTGGACGATGACGGGTTATATGAGAAGATACCGGCGGACAAGAGGATTATGGAGGTGGAGCTGACGAGGAAAGAGATGAGGATGGCCAAAGGAGATCCTATAATGTGATGGAATACACGTATTGTTCTTTGTTTACTTCGTCTGTGCTAGCTTTCCTTCCACAATTCTCTCCACCATCTTTTGAAGAATCGCAGGCTCTCCACTACTACCCTTCGAAAAGTACCCTTCCACAGCCTTCTCCACGTACTTGCCAATCTGGTCAACCTCGACATTAACCTCATCTCCGGATACCTTACTTGCAGTGACAACCTTCTCCTGTGTATACGAAATCAACATGACCTCCCACCAACCTTCTTCGTCATCGACCTTGGTGACTGTCAGGCTCGCTCCGTCCAAGGTGACATATCCCTTTTCCACCACATATCTAAGCACAGTCTTGTCCCGAGGTTGAAATCTGAATGTAATCGCATTTCCATCCGGCTGCTTCTTCAATATCGTAGCGACAGTGTCAACATGGCCTTGCACGAAGTGTCCACCCATCCGCGTCGTAGCTGAGACGGCCCGCTCCAAGTTGACTCGGCTGGATTGCTTGAGGGAGCCGAGATTCGTTCGTCTGAGGGTTTCAGGCGCGACGCCGACTTTGAAAGAGGATTTATCGAAGGATGTGACAGTCAAGCAGGTGCCGTTGATGCTGATACTGTCCCCGAGATGGCAATCGGCCAGGATCTCGGAAGCGTTGGAGATGGTGAGTGTTGTGCCACCATCTTCGGCTTGATGATTCAGTTCGGAAACATCTGGAGGGAGTTAGCCAAGCTTTCTTCCCTGGGTATTAGTTGAAGGGACAGACCTCCTATTGCCTCAACGATTCCTGTAAACATGATGGAGTTGTACTGAAACAAGCGCAAAATGATGACTGCATTCCCATTCCCCTCCCCTCCAATGGATGAACGGTTTATCCGGGAGCTAAGCCTAATTCGGAGCTATAGCATACGGCACACCAGACGTATTACAGTTTGGTTTTTTCATGGTTTGCGACATTCGCTACAGTATGGTGTGCCAGTCGAAGAATTTACGATCGGCCCGAGGAAAAACGAGGGTTTGATTGAAACCCCCGCTTTCTTGGCCCCAATGAAATTCTAGTATTATTGGCGGGGAACCAAGCAGAAGTCTGACCCTTGCTGACAAGCTTCCAAGTTCCAAGTTCCGACACCTACCTGGTGTGCTCCGTACTCGGTGGGAGTTAATAATAGAGTAGGGTTATTTTCAATTAACCAAGACAGATCTGATGCTGGCGATCTTGTAGATCTGCTATTATACGAGATATAAGTATAGATTAAGAACTATAACTCGTGATAAAATTTCGGCGGACTAGTGTATTCAGAGGAAATAGATCTCTGGAGGTTTTAGGGAGTAGGAGTATCGTGTTTTAAGCTGCAAATAATAGCTTTGAGATAAACTTGATCGTGGGTAGTAGTATCCCTTCTACCTGTTATCTAAGACCTTTTCCCACCAAAGAGTTGGTTGTAATATACTCCTTGGTACTTAGTACTCTACTGCTTAATTCCTACGGGGCGGGGGTACAGCCAACTCCATAAATCATCTTACGCGCACAAGGGTTTATACGTGATTTAGTAGCTTTTCTTTGGTATCTCTACACACAAGCCACATCAGATTTGGCCTGTGCGGCAGTAGCGACGTGTGTGGTTGGCGTACTTATTATAGATAGGCCGTAAAGACATGTAGGAGTTAATAATAGATATGGTAGGAATATTCTCACTTAACTAAGACAGATCTAATGCTAGCTATCCTGTACATCTGCTATTATACGAGATGTAAGTATAGTTTGGATCAAGAGTGATATTCTACTAACGTGAATACGAGAGTTGCGAACTTTAATTAACTAATACTCGTATTTTTTATATTTTACTTAGATCTTAGAAAAAGAAGATTAGCGCAGCTACTTGCTTCTCTTATAAGATCTCTGATTAAAGCAGTATTATATTGCAGCTTGCTCTTCTATATTATATTTTCTTTTCGGCCTAGTCAATCTATTATGTATTCTTTCTCACTTATACGAGCAATTATATTAGGGCTTTTAATTAACCATGTAGTAGCATACTATTTATCTACAGATTGTCAACAATCTAAGGAGTACCCAATGTTTTGTGAGTCTTCTATTTTATATTCTATCCTAATATATTCTACTCTCACTATTAGTATCACAAGGTGATCACTTCTACTATAGTAGATAAAGATAGAGGTTTTAAGCTTCCAGCAGCTTAGTTATCATGCGCTTAGTTACATGACCATAGAGGCTGGCAGCTATGCCTAAATGCCAACGAGATCCTAATATCCTAACAATTACTAATAACTATTATGTAGCTATTGAGGAGCTCCGACCTCTACTTGATGAAGCTTTATCCCGGATGAAACTTACGTCTACGGAGCTTAACAATATTTGGATATATCAAAATCAACAAAGGGCTCCGAAATTTAATATTGATATTCATAAGATGGCTAAGCTCCTTATTAATAACGGTAAAAACAATGAAGATACGCAAGATTATGCAAAATATATGAGCATTTCCAAAGGTCTCAAGGACTTTCTCTATTCGTCTAGCGGCCGTTATCAGGATTTAGCAGATGCTGATTTCAAGTGGCAACCGGGTCAAATAGTAAGCAGAATATACACTTCTCTATATAGCAGTAGAATAGACTACTATACTAACTTATCTCTTTTCCAATAGGTCTTCTATTGTACTAGTCGCCGCTTTGGTCTGTCAACTGGGTTACAGGCAGCTCACTATAGTAGTGAATACCCTAACAAAAATACTAAAGACCCTATGGAATACGGGATAACTTCTACCTCTTACAATGGTTGCTTTAAAAAGAATAGTGCTACGACTATGTTTACTTTAATTGTGGGGGGAGTAAATTATATCCAAATCTGCCCCTGGTAAGCTAAGCTATTACTCTTATACTCTCTCGTCTAAGACGCTGCTTCTAATTGGATTAACAGGTTTCTAAAGGAGATGTTTACTAGGCCACCAGTCGATAAATGTTATAGATTAGGCACCGCGGTTATTAATCTAGTAGATTATGGCGGTACTAGCAAAGAGCAGTTCACACAGGCTGATATAGTATTTGACTTTCCTGCATATATATCAGAACAGGTCAGGTCTATATGATTCCTTATATATAAAATATTGCTTTTACTAATATATACCTCTATAGTTATACTATACAATTCCCGGAGCGACTAAAAATTGGGGAAAAGATACTTCTATAACACATGGATGGCTAAACTGTATAACTCAGAACGACTATCAGAATGCTAACAGCCTTGCATTTATTATAACAATGGTAAGCCAAATTATTAATTGTGGCCTATCACCAAATGAGGGTAATTATAAGCCCTAGCTTTTGCGTATATTATATTAGAGCTAATCAAGTCTTAGAAGGGCTAATGAAAGACCTGGGCCGGAATGGCCACGTGGGGCATCCCTTGTAGTTCCCTTATTGTGAAAAAGCACATTTGGTGGTTTTGTACTGTACTTTACTATACTATAGAAGTAAAGAAGACCAATATATGTATAGTTCACGAACTGCCAACCCTTGCGCCGATTTCAGAAAAAGTGAGCGCAGCGCGACGTTTCTCCCGACACTATGCGAGGCGCCACTCTGTATCAACGGCTGCCAGCGCATTAATCCGACCAGTCACTAAATAATTCGCAGCAATACTCGTAATCGCATCTCGTATGAAAATATCTGCTGGGGACGGACTTTGTACAATACGAATCTACGTACTACCTTACGCGTACGTCCAAGTTTCCAAGTTCCCCGTCCCGTCTTGTTGGCATATCGAAATCGGGCCGAGGCATTATTATTTGCATCCTCTTTATCTTCATTGCTGTCGCTCTCGCCAGCTGGCCTATGTGTTTTTAAAAAGCATAGGCTTTATCTGCCTGGTCATAAATCAGAAGTGAGCCTCTGCCAAAGTTCGCATACGCCTTTACAGCTTTGAGCCATCACGATATAGTAAGCGAGTATAATGTATCTACCGGGATGACGAGGGTGGCGTCAAGAAGCACTGTGTTTTTGTACCTAACTATTTGCTGTTAATGGGTTCTAGCTTGTTATTAAATGCTGCAATCGATCTACCTAGTATTGAGGTGTTGAATTCTCAGGTGCGTCTTTGCTAGTGTTCTGATTATTCACAAGAAGTTGCTTAGCTGGAAAGAGGAGTAGGACCAAACACGACGCTGGTACTACTAACCAAATCATAATACTCGGAGAAGTCACGTACTATAGTAGTTATTCTACGGATTGTGAGATCTATCTTGTATTAGACTTATAATATTCATGTGCGCCACAATCGACGAGGACTTTCACAATGAAAGAATAGAAGAAATAGAAGATAGAAGGCTCGCGTTCGCCGAGAAAGACTGTTCTAATATTAGTACTATTATTCGTCTCAAAACATAATTGACGCCTAGTGATTTGCAATATTATATACCTGATAGCCTGTCTGTCAGCTCCTCCCGCCGACTGATTTGCTTTGAGTTTGCGCTCTCGCACTACGGTACTATCTTAACTCCAAGGTATTTTTTTACTACCTCTCGCTTAATACTAGCCAATTAGTATAGAATAATAGAATAGGACGTGTAGTTCTATTTTGTTGGTTTCTAGGATCGAAGGGGGCTGCTGACTCGGCTATTTATATTAAAATGTTTTTTTCTATACTAGCGGGCTCTCATATGCCGCTATCCCGAGCTCTACAACATACTTACAGCCCGAGATCGCGAGAACGGGTGCTCTCTACAGCGGGTAGACAGCCCGAAAGAGTTTTTAAGCGCCCCTTATAGGGCACTCGAAGCCTAGAACGGTCTATTCTAGGGGACTAGGGGCCGGTATGCATCCCTTATAAGGGATGGGAAGCCTGAATGCCTGTCTTACCGGGGACTCAAAGCCTAGAAGCTGCTCTTGTAGGGCACTCGTAGCCTGAATGCCTCCCTTGGAGGGGACTCGAAGCCTGGAACAGTTGCTTCCTAGGGCACGACAAGCCTGTAAGTCGCCCTCACAGAGTCACCACAGCCTGAACGTTAGCCTTATAGGGGTGTCGAGGCCTGTAACGGGTCCTTGTAGAGAACAGAGAACCTCCTAGCCTGAAAGGCCTGGAAAGAGGCCCTATTTAATTTGTCGGGGCTGTGTTGCCACTATTTGGCCATGGAGTAGGAGATTGGAGTGGTTCAGTTAAATATTACTTACTTGACTTTAGGTCTCAAAAATATTTATAATCTAATTGCCTCGGCGGGCCCGGGGGGTTCTGCCCTATACTAGCGTAATTTTATGCCCCGAGTCGAATGGCGTGCTTGATTTTTCAGTGTGCCCAGTGAAGCAGGAGATATTGATTTATTTAAGGGTAGCCCACTTTTGAAAATACAGGGCACGCGAGGCCTGGAGAGCCTGTACCTTCTCCCCTCTCTAAGTAGACCTTTCAGGCTACGCCCCCTAGGCCCAATTTTGACGCTGATTCGCGTGGTGCCCTCAGATTAAGGCTCCGATCCCCCGCAGCGCCCGCAAATCAGCGTTGCATTCACACGAGGTAAGACCTATATTCCGAGCATCAGCGCGAAAATCCATCCTAGGCACACCTCCCACAGGCTCGGGGACCCTAGGGATGACCCCCGAAAATTTCACTTTGGGCACCCCCTCCCTGAAGCTGATGTCAAAATGCGCTGTAGCTATGAACAGCTCCAAATTTGAAGTCCCCAGATTGCGCACATTTTCGCAGTTGGAGTGGAGTGAGTTAATATGAGAGCCACTGTCCAAGCACTCTCCATATGTGCTAAGTATAGGTACCCAATCTCTGATACGAATAGCTATAAGCTTAAGTGAGGCAGCAAAAGAATACATTGGAGGTAAGACAGTACGGTATATCGGATGTGCGATGGCGTTTATTCGGGCGATTACAGTTACCGTTACCGTTACCACGACCGCGGCCGCGACTGCGGTTATTGCCACGGTTGCTGCTACCCCCGTTCTTCTCACGTTCTGCTTTATGCAGGTCAAATTCCTTCTTCAGGCGAGGAAACTCCTTGAAACACTTATTTGCGGTACAGCTATACTTATTGCAGTTAATCCAGTGACGGCCACCCGAGTGATAATGTTTTCTATGGCTATATCCATGTCTATGTCCAACGCTTGCTCCCCTTCTTTAGTATAGAGGGTGTAATTTTAGTAGAACGACGTGATAAATATTTCGTACCCCGAGCCGAGACTGTTAAGAAAGTTGCCCGAAGAAGTCTGAAATACTCGAGTAGTCTGCGAGGGTAGTGAGATGATGAAATTATCAGTAGAGGGTGCGGATTTTGCCGTGACTGGAGGGCCGGCCGGCACGTAGCATGGAAATCATAGTGTAGACGCGCTTCACGCCTTTGATCTTGCTTCTGCTTTCGCTCCCACGAGACTATTTCTTTATCGTAGGCCGTGACCGCCACCTTGTATGCCGCCATTTTGACTTCGTGAGCAGCTTTAGCGGCAGCGTCGGATTCCTTTTCCGTAAAGAGAGCTGGAACAGCCGTATGCTTGATAGGCTCGTCTGCCTTGTTCATTGTAGTGTCTAAATCGTTGCAGGCAAAGACCTCTTCCAGCCGTCGGTTGAAGTTCGACTAATTTGTGATATATCCTTGAGTTTCGGAATAGGCTCGATTCTCACGCCGCTACAGTAGTCATCGCGGAACGTGATTCAAATATACTGCTACGAGCTTATCAAATCAATAGTCCCACTATGAGGTATGCGAGCTATCCGTTGGCGCCGAGATCTGGGTCTGCGGAGCCGTATAGTATTGACAGAGGTATTCGGGAATGATTCAGACCGACGAGAAGGTGTAGGTATAGATGGCGCTAGAGGTTGAGAATGCTCTGAGTTAGAGTCGGAAGGAGAAGGCGTAGCGTTCACTTGTCTCTACAGAATTCGAGTCCAAAATTACTCGTATGTGCCAACTGGAGGAAGACCGAGTGAGTCTGTGTGACGATGATGTGTAGCGAGAGAACGAGGAAGTTCGTTAATTTCTCAAACAGATATAGAGGGAAGAGGTATTACTAGAATGTAAGCTGGTGAACACGTAGGTTCAGATGAGGGAAGTACGTTCACCGAGGGACTTTCCGTAGAGCTTTAGCTGGAGAATGCTCTAACAATCGAATCGCCACTTGAAGCGGTAGTAGCAGTAGATGTGATCGTACCACGGCCCCAAATAGGTCTGTGGAGCTAGCGATAGAGTAATGAGTCTCTACGGTATCGGCCTGAGAAAGAGAGATAGAGCTTGGAGGGAGAGGATTCTGAGGGCGGTAATCACAGTGGGGAATATCGCGAAACGTATCAAAAGATTCTTGAAAAGTGCTTTGGAGGTAGTAGGACTAGTGGTCAAGATTTTGCTGAGGGTATTTGGAGTGAGACTATTCGAGTTGCAGAAGTGATTCTTCTGTGAGAGAGTGCATAGGACTTATGTGATACAGTATGTTCTCATCGGTCTTACCAGTTTTGCCGTTCTCACTAGTTTCCTACCTCCTGCAGGCTGCAGAGGGACTTCTTCTGCCGGGATCTACCGTAGTAGCAAATCTGCTCTGGTAGTCTCTAGCAAGTGGACTTCGTGATCGTCCGATTCCTGACAGCATTTTTGTGATCGGCGGCAGAGTGAGCTGATCCTGAGAGCTCGGAGAGGTGGAGGCTGTGTAGTGAGATGAAGCCTGAATATGCGGGTGAGGTAGAGCTAAACAAGCGCCAAGGCCCTGATAAGAGCCTCCATACCTACGAGAATAAGCCGCAAGCTAGACCCGATGCGTCACGTTGGCGGTCAAAACACCACACCAGAACTCGTTTACACGGGGACTACGCCGAAACGCTAAGTAATAGGACAACTCAGGAACATGGTCCCGGGTAAATAATCGTCCGATCGCTGCAAAAGCCCCTAAATCTACCCTGCATTTGCAGTGAGAGTGAGAAAATACCCCGGCATACTCGAGTAAAAGCACGGGTGAGTAAGACGGGTAACAGGATCCCCTAAATAAGAGGATTCTGCCGTCCGAGGCCGAATTAGCAATTACTGTAACCGTGGCCCCTCTGTAAGTGAGAAATATAGGAATTCAGAACGCTACTTGCACCTATTTCCCCAACGACCCAATCGCTATACTGTGTATTAAGCGAGACGCTTGTACCTGTAAAAGAATTCCTTGATAGTGAGATAGTATAATAGTATAGATCTGCTGTTATACGAGATATAGGTATAGTACAGTTTGGATTAAGTACTATAACTCGTATAAAATTTCTAAGGAAGGACTAATACTTGTATTTTTTATTTATACTCGGATCTTAGAATAAGAAGTTTAGCGTAGGTACTTGCTTCTCTTATAAGATCTCTTATTAATTATATTGCAGCTGCTCTTCTATATTATATTTTCTTTTCGATCCAGCCTCCATTATGTATTCGTTCTCGCTTATACGAGCAATTATATCAGGGCTTTTAATTAACCATATAGTAGCATACTGGGTGTCTACGGATTGTAACGGACAACCGATAGGTTTCGTGGCAGAAAGGAGTAAGTCTTCTATTTTATATTCTATCCTAATATATTCTACTCTTACTATTAGTATCACAAGGTGATCACTTTTACTGTAGTAGACAACAAAGGGGAGTTGTTTTAGTAGTTGTATTAATGCATAAGGAGGATTGTTCTTCGTACTATAAAGCAGAAGATAAAGGTTCACTAGGTGGTTTTGAGCTTCCAGCTTAATTATTATGCCCTCAGTCACATAACTACAAAGGCTAGCAGCCATGCCCAAATGCCAACATCCTAACAATTACTAATAACTATTATCTCTACTACAGAAAGCTTGAGGGTCAAAAACCTAATTAATGAAGCTTATAGTCGGATAGAGCTTACTAGTAAGGAGCTTACAATAATTCATTCAAAAAAAGGTTATCAGAAACCAATTATGAATAATATGGTTGAGCTCATTATTGAGGAAGGTCCGTCTTATAACTATGAGACGGTTGCCAAATCTCTAAATTCTTTATGGCAGAAAACTGCCAAGCCTGATGGGATTGCCGGTAGAAATAGGAAGGCGGACAAGGGTGACACAGTAAGCAGAATACACACCTCTCTATATAGCAGTAGAATGGACTACTATACTAACTTATCTCTTTTCAAACAGATCTTCTTTTGTACTAATCGCCGCTGGTCTAAGGATGCTATAGCGATGCATGGTTTATCAAACCCTCAGAATCCTACAACATGGTTTTACGTCAATGAAGAATTCAAACTTGTAGAGGATATCCTGGAAAATGCAATGCCTTCTCTCAAGTACGATGATTGCTATGGAGAAAAAGCACGGATGTCTATGTTTACTTCTGTTGTGGCGGGAGTAAATTTCATCCAATTCTGCCCCTGGTAAGCTAAGCTAGCATTACTCTTATACTCTCTTGTCTACGGTGCTGCTCCTAATTAGATCAACAGGTATCTAGATCTGGTTCTTGGTGCACCACCAGTCGAAATATGCAATAGGTTAACTCAGGCGCACGTAGATCAGGGTCATGGGATGACACAGGCTGATCTGGTATATGACTTTCCTGCACTTATAACATATACGGTAAGGCCTATATTATTCCTTATATAATATTGCTTTTACTAATATATACCTCTATAGTTAATAAACACAATGCGAGATGGCGAATACGACAAAAATGCTGCGGGAGATTTCGTGAGAGAAGAATCTGGATGGGCAGCCTGCATGGCTAATAAGAACTATTGGAATGCCAACAATCTTGCATTTCTTACAACAATGACCCGCCAGGTTATTAAGTGTGGCCTGAGGCCAAATAAGGGTAATTATAAGCCCTAGCTTTTACGTATAGTATATTAGAGCTAATTAAGTCTTAGAAGGGAGAATTATGTCAATTGGAGACATTATGTCAATTGGAAACATAATCGACCCCTTATAAAGAAAGGCGAGGAAGGATCAGGCTACAGGTCGTGCCGTCACGTTACAAAGACAACCTGCCGTAAACGATCTCTTTAATGTGACAGTACGACCTGTAGCCCCAGCATTGCTTTTCGAGCGGGAGGAAATTGCGTCAAATTTGTAACTGGCCGATCCCGCGATGGAACAATCGCCCGAGAACCAGATGGTAGAAGTGTATCTTCATTCATGCGGCGGACTGCTGGAGGACTAGGTGATAGAGGTGCATCTTTATTTATGCGGCGGAGCTGCTCGTATTACACAAATTGTTAATAGTACAAGCGTAAGCGTTCTTTCGAGTCATCAAATCCATGCCCCATATCTTCCACGTCTAATGTGCTCGCCAATGCGCCATAAAGGCTTGGAAGCCTGGGTGTAAGCCAGGTGTAGATGATCTTGCCATCATGCCGATTGATGACAAGGTGGATTTGTGATGTGAATGGGAAGGATGTGTGATGTGGTTAGGAAGACCTGACCCATGTCGTACGAAGCAGGGCTGTTGTGTTATAGAGCTGGGAAAGTTGAGATGTTGAGATGTTCGACCTGGAGGGAATAAAGGTCTGTTTATATACTCAACCTCGATTTGGCCGGAGTCGACTTTCCTCACTCATTCGATGCGGCAAAACTTGTTCTTACGCCCAAAAGGGGAAGGAACCATGGCTGTAGTTGCTGTGAACGAAAGAATGAACAAACGACCAACTTTCAAAGGCGAAGTCGATCGATTTTGAAGATGAATTCAGAAGAACAAAGCTGAACTTGTCAATGTCCAAGAAAGCCGAGGAAAGCCGAAAGCTATATATAGGTGAGGTATCTCACTTGGAAAACCAAATGTAAAGTGATACGAACGCAAATTTGAAAGTATGAGTGGGTTCAACTCTCAGGGGCTCGGTTAGCTTTGAGTATGGGGAAGGGGAGATGTTATTTTGCAACACGTGTTCACTTAGTACTTGGTAACTTGGAAAGTATATCGATGTTGACTAGTAACTCACTCTCTTGTGTCTTGCATACCTGCCTTGGCTCTTCTCGTTCGTACGAGTACTTGGTACTTTTTGTTCATTCTCGGAGGACGGAAGCGTCCGGAAGGAAGTGGGGTGGAGGGGTAAATCACAGCTCCGAAACTCCACAAGCACGTACAGGTACGGGAGGGCTACAGTACAAGTACTATGCGGTGTACGGTACTGTACTGTATCCGAACCGACTGCATAGCTGGAAATACGCAATTCTCTACAAGTAATCAGAAAAGGCATATTTCTACGACTTCTCGGCGCTCTGTCTGGGTAAGATCTCTGGTTCTGCCTGGTTTGGTCTGGTCTGGTCTGGTCTGGATGAACCCTCGCTTATTAGCAATCGATTTCTTTATCTACCCTCGCTACCTTGGCCTAAGGTACGTACCGTACCTACCGAGCTAGTAATAATAATAAGGGTACCTACCTACCTACCTAGGTATGTTCTAATCGCAGGACCGTCACCATCTCCTCTGCACGAAGCTCCTTTCAAAAAATTAAATCTGGAACCCCAGACTCCAGAACAAACAATTACTCATACAGCGTTGGACACTCCACTCACTCACTGCTC
>QGMG01000254.1:0-39170 GCA_007825325.1 Lachnellula cervina | reverse complement strand
AATAGGAAATAGGAAGTAAGAAGTAAAAAGAATATATTATAAAAAACTTACTTCTCTCTTTCTTTTTCTTATACTCTCTTCTTACTTATCTCTCTTCCTCTTTCTTTTTAATCTTCTTCTCTTAGATATAGAAGAAAAAGGTAAAGAGAGAGAAAGAGAAGAGAAGAGAAGTAGAAAGATTAAAAGGCTACGTAGCAAAAGTGGGAGGTAGGTCTACAGGCCGTAATAATCCGGGCGGGCCGTAATAATCCGGACGAAAAAAATAAGAACATCGAGTGAGAATCGGCAGTACTCCGGTACGTGTTTTTCGGGACTACCTCGGGCTCATCGAGTAGCATATATAGATGTGAATTTACTTTATTTAAGTTTCAGGAGAGAAATTAGCTATCTAGGAACCCCTCATTCATAAGAGGCTCGTAAGGTATAGCGTATGATATCCCTATTCTTAGAGTCTAATAGCGAATGCGAGCGAAGAAGGACGAACCGACTATTAAGACTTAAACTCGTACAGGACGTTAATGGAATACCAGTAAACAATACTAGTCCGCATTCCTTCTTTGCTCCTTCGCTTAGAAGGAATGCTTACTAAGATAAATAAGTAGATTAATTCGTCGGACTTTACGAGCGAACCTGCGATTTCACATATACTTCTTTACTAGCTAATCAATCGCCCTCGTCGCCCTAATGCAAATGAGACTCCTGTTCCAAGAGGCCCTGCGTATTGACGTATGGCATCACAATATCTTCTTCCGTCTTCCCTTGTGGCGTTTTCTCCCTCTGCTGTCCCTGTTGCAATTGTTGCGCCTCAAACTCACTTTGCGTGGTGTTCGCGAGATGCCCCGGATCATACGAAGGGGATTGCTGGACGCCTGGTGACCTACCAGCATGCGGCACGTTACCTAGCATGAAGACGCTGGGCGCGGATATGCAGCTCGTCCGCGCCCATTCTTCCCCAGCCTTTGGAAAGGAGTTCACGCTGGCCAGTCTTCCCCACGGCCTCGAAGATAAGCTCCGTCATCGCATTTGGATCGTCCAAAACGATGCTCCCGAATCCTATACAGACGGGGGGTAGACCGGCGTCGAGAAATGCCTGGAGGTCAGGGGCAGGGGTGTAGTCAGAGCCTCAGAGGCCAAGCCGGGAAAGTGGAATCCGGAGATGGATATGTGAGGGCCCCAGTCTTTTGGTTTGGCTATTAGGGCCGGAGAGCAGCAGTATGTGTGAGGGACTTTGAGCCGCTGAGTATCCCGGGGGGCCAGATCAGACTCACGGGATCCAAACCGAGACACTTCACGCGAAATCGGTTGAGGATGTCACCTAGGCCCTGCCACATGAGGACTTCGATCATAGCATAACTTATGTAATTGGTGGGTTGAGGGTCGGCATTGGAGGATTGAAGGTTGGCGAGTGGGTGTGGAAACGAAAGGGGGTGGCGGTGGGTGGGATATGGCATAGTGAACATAATATGGAGGGGGATGCCCAAATTCTCTGCACAATGGATATGAGCAAAGCTTGGGGGTTTGCCAATGATGCAGTCGGCGACGAAGGGCCTTGCTGCAGGCTTGGGCTCGAGGGGTCGTCGCTGATGCTGAATAATTCCGGGCCATTCTCCTGCACAAAACCCTTGAAGTTGGGATGAGTCGCCAGACGAACGCGATGTCCGTAGGTGTCTTTTGAGACTTTTCCCAAAGCAATGAAGGGAAGGGTTGCACGTCTCCACGCGAGCCTACGACCTGGATGACGACGTTCAAGGGCGGGGGTGGCGAACTCTCTCCTCGCCTCCTAAGGAAGCGGGCATTTCAGGGAGAGGAGACGGGCGACTATCTTGGACATTCTGGACGTGTTGACGTAAGTCAGGAGTAAATATCTGGGACAAACGGCTGTTGAACTGATTGATGCAGATGCCAACACGGCCGTCGTTGGTGACACGGGCACCCAGAGCCATCTTTTCCCTCGCGGATCTCGCCATACATATCACCGTAAGCAGGAGGGGGTATGTCCTCCTCGGAGGCGTCTATGAGGTCAATCTCTTGCAGGAGGGTCTAAGAATCGGGCTATAGTTTGAGCCGAGTAGGAGTAACATTCTCGATCTTTATCCCAAATTCCTTGGCACCAGTCTAAACTTATAAGTTTACTACATAAAACTTCCCATTGTAGCATCTCTTTCATACAGGAAAGTCTCCTGGTACGCTTGACCGGACACATCCACATCCATGCTTACTCATCCGCTTACGTAGCTCATGTGTCTCTTTTGATTCGTCTGTTCGTTCACTTGTTAGCGCCTTCGTGAGGCAGATTAGATCCAAATGACCGGCACGTGAGCATACCGGGTTCGAGGTCGGTCTGTAGCTTAAATTCTTACTACTGTATGTCAAATATCATTATGCGTGTTCGGCGTCATCTCTCGTTCTCTCTTTCTCAATTGCTAATTCTCGAACACGAGAGTTGAGATGGCGATCGATCAGGTTCAACGATGCAAACGACGATGTGGTCCAAAGGTGAAGACAGGATGCGGAACTTGCAGGTAGGTTCCCACTGCACTCTCCTAGATGGACAATTAACCCTCACTACTTCCAGAGTCAGGAGAATCAAGTGCGACGAAGCCAAGCCAAGTTGTCAGCGGTGTTTGACGACCGGGCGCAAGTGCGATGGGTATAGTAGCGATATTGCAATATGCAGTCAAACACTCCAGAACTCTACAGACCTTATCCAGCGAATCTCTGTACACATACCCGGGAATGCGGAGGAGAAGAGAGGCTTCGATTTCTTTCTTCGGAATACAGCCGCGGAGCTATCTGGGTACTATGATTCTTCATTCTGGGAAAAACTTATACTGGCTGCTTCTGTACAAAAGCCTTCTTTACGGCACGCTGTGATAGCACTAGGAGCCTTGCATGAGGACTTCTCACAGAAAAGGCCGGTGCCCCCAACCCCGTCAGCGGAGGACCAAAAAACCCAATTCGCGTTGAACCAGTACGCGAAAGCCATGGGAGCACTGCGGAGGTCCCTTTCAAAAGAGAAGGAGGAACCGCTAACGGCGCTCATGTCATGCATATTATTTGTCTGTTTCGACAGCCTGCGTGGCTGGTTTGAATCAGCGATGGTCCATCTTCAAAGCGGGCTTAGGATTCTGCGGGATATGAGGAGATCTTCTACAAGGAATCATATCATCGAGGACAATATCGCTCCTCTTTTTACGAGGTTGTCTCTACAGTCTATTATTTACGTTGACACCAAAAGTACGCATGATCAGGCAGCCTTTGCTACAAAATTGATGGACGTATCCAGGAAAGAGTTTGTGATTCCGGAAGAATTTGAGAGTCTGGGAGAAGCTCGGAATGCTTTGGATCAGGCTGCAGATGGATTGTTTAGGGCATTCTATATTATGGAGTAGGTGCATTTTATCATTCCTTTAGATTAAAGCCTCGAAGCTATCTTTTCTCTAACGAGTACATGCTGACTTAAAGATACATAGTGCAGATCTACCTGTCGTTCTACAACCCATAGAAAGCCTCGCTATATACGACAGATACACGTCCCAGTTGTCTCTCTGGAACCTTGCGTTCGAAAGATTTATGGTATCTAAAAGCAAAGATCTCTCCAGCAAAGATATTCAAGGCGCAGGGCTCATGAAAATACATCACACGACGGCGAAAATTATGGCTGGTGTCCGTCCTGACATGAGTGACATGAGAGCTATGTCCGAAGCAGTGACCACGGAGAGATTCTTGGAATACTTGGACGACTTTAAGATTGTCATCAACTTGTCGAGACCGTTAATTGCAGCCGCGGAACAGGATGCGAAGAATGGAAAGCCGCCGTTCACTTTCAGCAGCAATTTGGGCTTGATAGGACCGCTTTATTACCTCTGTATCAACTGTCCTATTGTCTCTATGAGGACAACGGCAATGGAGCTCTTGTTGCGGTGTCCGCGACGAGAGGGTATGTGGAACAGCGGTCTAATCGCTCAAATGATCCAACAATACTGGGAGCTTGAAGCAAAACACAAGGAAGCTCAAGAGATGGGTGTGGAAGTGGATGAATTTGGATTTCCCGTGCCGTTTAGGGATCAGGGATCTGTTCACTTCGCATTTTACTTCTCATTTTTCGATCCGCCAACCGAGCTGAATTCGACTGGCTTATCCCCCCCTCCCGAGGTTGCCCCTCCTGATCCGGTGAGGTCTCCGCCGTCTTTGGGATTGCAATCAAATCCAGCAACGCACAGGGACACATCACGTCAAGAACTAGAAGCGGAAGCCCTAGCTGTGCTGGCAGGAGCAATTTCACATGAGCAAGAGTGGCAGCCCCTGGCGGACAATGTGAGGGGACGCGCGAGAATGTCAACTCTTTTCTCCTGTTAGAGAGGGCTGATAGTCGACGTACCAGATGGATCCCGACATAATTATAGCAAATGGATTTGCCAATATACCTGATGGTCTATTCTCTAAAAGCTAGGCTATTAAGAACATGGATGAGCTTGTTTCTATCGGGATCTTGTGAGGACAGACGATGTTGATATAAAGGTGGCCTGGCAGCTGGGAGAGTTGCAGATGAAACCTGGGGTCCGTATTGAGTTCAAAAGAGCGAGGCGCTTGGATGGCAGATCGCTCAAAGTAGCACGACGCAGTCTTCTGGGGGGTAGATCTAGAAAGCTGGTTTCAACGCATTCGAGGTACGGTTTACGACACCGGTCTCTACGACTCGCCGGAAGTCCCCGTGGATACTATGCTTGTGTGTTGGCACGTTCGTGGGGGCTCAACCTGTTGTTCCCTCTCGCTTTGGGGGGCCCACGTTCTTGTTCCTCTTGGAGCGTTGCTGCATTGAATGAATACCCCCCGAACTCATGGCCTTGGGGAGGTCGTGAGACGTGCAATGGTAAGGCGTGCATGCAACAGATGTACAGCACTTCATAACGCAAGCCAGTTGATAGCTTAAGACAGGGTATCTCTGTGTATTGTATTCTACGAGCGGTTCATCAAGATAACAGCCTTGATCTTAAATTCTTCAGACCCTGCAAGTCTCCTTCTTCGGTCTCCTGGAGTTCCATCTCTATATACTCGAGCGTACATCCACCGCCGAAGTCGATTAATATCGCATCTCCAGAAGGGCCAATCATGACATTGTCCGGCTTCACATCCCCCCAGACAATCCCATACTTGTGTAACTTCTTGACTGTCTCATCGACCTGATCCATCCATCTCCGTCTCTCGGCGACCGAGGCATCTAGCATTGCATCATGAAGCGTTATTCCATTGATTCGCTCCAACAGCATACCCATGAGAAGAGACTCTTGCCCGTCCCAGTTAACAAGACCCACAATTCGCGAAGTCCGGAGACTGGGATCGTGTTCAGAGATCTTTTGCAGCCTGGCCAGAATCTCGACTTCTCTCTGAAACCCGTGTCGCATATCACATTGTTTGAAGAAGAACTCGTCCATCGTGTTGACCTTTCGCACAATCCGCGGAATCTCACACAGTACTTCTTCGACGGAGTCAAGACTTGCTGCTCGCACTAACTGGGATGCCGGGATCAAAGGTACGGTAGGAAGGGCGGATCGAGATACGATACCATCCCTAGGTACATCGCGGCTTGTGAAGAGTTGAATTTCTGCATTTTCAACAATAGCAACTTTGGGGCTGGCATCTCCGAAGATTTTCGGATCGAAAGCAAGCTCGTTTGCCTTTAATACACCGCCCTCGTTGAACAGCTCGAAAACATAAGTTTCGGCATCGTAATATTCCAGTAGGGTGGTTGGTCTGGAGACAGGTACTGGAACCAATTTTCTGACCCGCTCATGGATCGGGCCAATAGCCCATGTCTCGAAGTCGCATAGGATATCTGGGTCGTCGAGATCATCTTTGAACTGGTAGAATTCATCGACCAGGCTCCCTTCTCCCTCCAGACGTTCAGCGGTGATTTCGATCATGAATCGTTTGTTGCGGCTCATGAACGTGTAGGAGATGGCATCTTCAAGGGTCACCATCTCCTGCATGGAAAAAGAATACATCGTAGGGGCGCTATTTGTCGCATCTGTGGTCTGGTCCATGATATTGGACAGCCGAGAGGGCAGAGACTAACCCGACCGAGAGTGGAAGTTAGGTGCGGAGTTTGCAATTTCATTGGTTGCAAAGCCTATCCAATTTGAGCATGCAGCGTTCTTGGCGTCCATAATGCTACAGTAGTGATTTCAAACAACACGCTCATTTTCAAATCCTACATATTAGACAACACTGTACAGGACTCTTGGTAATTCTCTTGCAAAGCATCCACCACCATGCCGCAATCCAACCTCTTCGACCTAGACCCAGAAGAAGTCTCTGGTTTGGGCTCAGTCAGTCCAGAGATTGAAGTCGACGAAGCTGTGGTAGCCCGTGAGTATTTTTCGTGGGGATTAAATAGAAGATTTTTACTCATTACTTCAATGTGCAGAGTTGCCTAAAGATTCAACGGTGCTGTCGGCAACTGGTCACGGGGCTAGCCTCTGGACTCGAACTGCGCGAATAGATATTAGATTGGTTGATGGCACGCCCAAGTCTTATTTTCTCAAGGTATTTATTTGTTGTGTTTAAGACCATACTAGATGCGTTGACAGGTGCTGATTTATCTGGCTCTGGACAGATTGCTACGGGTAGCAATGGGTATAGCATGATGAATGGGGAGTATGAGTCTTCCAGGGCCATCAACACCGTCGTGACTGACTTTGCGCCCAAACCAGTGGGTTGGGGTACATTTGTGTCCAATCCAGATCTCCACTTCTTCCTCCAGGACTTTCATGAGATGGACCAGGAAGTACCAGACATGGAAAAGTTCACTCTAAAGCTGGCCGAGATGCACTTGAAGAGCGCCGAGATGCATATTCAGATGAAAGAACAATTTCAGAGTTCTGGCAAGCCGAAGTTTGGTTTTCATGTGACTACGCATAACGGGAGCCTACCCCAGGATAACCGCTGGACGGACACGTGGGAAGAGTTCTATGTACAGGGCATCAAGCGGATGCTTGATCTTGAAGAGAAGGCACAAGGCAGACAACCCGACGAGATGAAGAGTTTGCTCGTCTCCTTATTCGAGAAGGTAATTCCCCGTCTACTGAGACCAATGGAAACACAAGGTAGGCGCATCAAACCGTGTCTCATCCATGGCGACATGTGGCATGGAAATACCTCGACCGACATTGCGACCAACGAGCCCATTGTTTTTGATGCGTGCTGCTTCTTCGGCCACAACGAATGTAGGAGACTGACCATTGTTCGTTCGCGCTTCATCCCCGCTCACTTTCGTTTATAGTTGATCTGAGGACGATGAGAGAAAGAACTCGATACAAGTTTGGGCGCTCGTGGCAGGAATCCTATCTCGAACACTATCCTGCGGCTTTCCCTGCAGAGGACTTTGATAATCGGAGTGCGCTCTATATGTTGTGAGTCGGGAAAAGTCCTGGGTACAACTGAAGGTACTAACAGTCATTGAAAGACGATCAGAACTCCATGATTCGGCTTTGTTTCCAAATAACCTGAAATTCCGCCAACTGTGAGATTGCATTTCATAATATCACTTGACTAGGATCATGCTAACTATTAATTAGCTTCATCACCGAAACGAAAAGATTGATTGAGTTGTACCCTGATGGTTATGAAGGCTGGCTAAAGGTAGAATAATAGCTGAAAGACACTTGTTATTTCAAACCTCGGATTTACAACCTATAGTCAGTCGCAAAGACTTCTTCTGTATTAACAGTGTAAACAGCAATTTGGACGCAAAGTACGCAGAGCACCAATCAACAAAACCCAATGCATTGTAATTTTGTCACTTGACGCTATTCGATTCCTACCATTACCAAGCAGGTCATCTGGCGCTGATATGAGAACAATTGTCTTAAAGTGTGTCTCAATTTCAACGTTCCCACTCGGGTATACTCCGTAGAAAAAGGAAAGGGTTCATAGGTAATCAAGCAAGCGACCTTAACGCCGAAAGATGTGGCTTCCAAGTTCGCAATGCAAATGGCTTAGTAATGATGACGTACAATCAGCAAACTTAATAAAGTAGGCAGTGAGAAGCTTAATTGTAAGCTATGTTGGTTTTATTAATGCCGACGGATAGGTAGATGGGGATGGGGATGGGGATGGGGATTGGGTTGCTCGTACGGAGGTACTTCGTACATCAACGGGCTTACCCGGCTTTAAAGCTTTGACTTGGTCATCTTATCCCGGTCCGTCCGGTACGCGCTGGCCGTGTCAACCGGCAATGATACCTTAGCTTAGCTTCACCCCACCAGCACCAACTATCAGGTACGAATTGCCGTCCACCATACCGAATGCGCTCCGAAGACTGCCTTTATGCGGGCTGTTGGCCTGTTAATGAGCGAAAGAGCCCAGTGCGAGCTCCCCCCTGTCGTCTGCTCGGAAAGTCTTTCCTAAGCTAGGAATGTTGATGGGCATGGGGTAATCACCACTTCCCTCGGCAGCTGAACGTCCTCGTCCTCCCATACAGATGCACCAGCCGCCGTTACTAAGCTGCTGATTCATGAAGTTCATGGCATTTCTCATATATACTCTCCGGTCCGGCTCTTTTCCAGCTTGGAATCCATGTTGAGAACGTGTGCTCCGGAGCTAGTCCACCTTACCCCACTTTCCAGACGCCTCTGAAAGAAGAAATTTAGATTTATAAGAGAGGCAATAGAAACGAAGGCAAGAACAATGGCAGAAGCAAGCGACAAGTACGATGAGAAAGTCGAGTCTCCAGGCCACTCGACCCTTACATTACCACTGCCCCCCTCCCAAGACCTCGAACCCGAGCGCGAATTCGCAGACGTCACCGCGCCCTCACGCCCACAATCCCAGGGACTCAGACCAGGATCTCTCCACCACACAATAAGCCACACGCGCTCGAATAACGGATATGGGTGCTGTGAAGGGGACGCGAGTTCAGAAGATGTGGAGGCGGCTGGTGTGGTGGAGAAGGATCCCTGGGAGGTTCATTGGGATGGTGGGGATAGCGATCCTTTGAATCCGAGGAGTTTTGCGAAGGCGAGGAAATGGGTAATTGTGATTATTGTGAGCATGAGCTCGCTTTGTGTGTAAGTGGTCCTGTTTTATTTGGATTTGGGAAACCAATACTTTCTAGCGGGTGGTACAATGGCGGCCGGGGAGTTGGTATGTCTCGAGTTTATTTCTGGGAATTTACAAAAAAAAAATCCCTTTCGGGAGGAAGATTCATGGGACAGAAGTCAGACTGAGATAGGAGTCAGCCTAAGATGGGAGTCAGCTGAGGCTCAAAAACATGCTGACTGTCGCTTACAGAACTTGCACCTCCTCCATCTACTCGTCGACATATGCGCAGATCACAAAGGAATTTCATTGCTCCAGGATTGTAGCCACACTAGGACTATCACTCTTCATCATGGGGCTTGGAATGGGCCCCATGTTGCTCTCACCACTGAGGTAGAATCCCAGACACTTCTTTGGATTAAGTCTACTGACCCCTCTAGTGAGTTCTACGGCCGCAGACCGGTATACCTAGTTTCGTTTAGCATGTTCTTCATATGGATCATTCCCTCTGCTGTGGCTCAAAACATCCAAACAATGCTAATAGCCCGATTTTTTGACGGGCTCTCTGGCAGCGCATTTCTATCTGTAGCAGGAGGTACGGTTGGGGACATGTTCAATCGTGAGCAACTCCAGCTCCCGATGTTGATATACACGGCATCTCCTTTCGTCGGGCCATCTATAGGACCCCTCTTCGGAGGTTTCATCAACCAATACTCGACTTGGAGATGGACATTCTACATGTTGCTTATCTGGTCAGGTGCAAATTTGGGACTAATTGCTCTTCTCGTCCCGGAAACCTACCACCCTGTCCTGTTGAGAAACAAAGCTCAGAAAATGCGGAAAGAGACAGGAGACGAGCGTTGGAAGGCCCCGATGGAAAAAATGGACAAGTCAATTCCGAAGACAATCGCGCATTCGTTGAAACGCCCATTCCAGCTCTTGGTTCTCGAACCCATGGTCACGAATCTTTGCCTATTCTCCGCTATCCTGTTAGGGATTCTGTATTTGTTCTTCGGAGCTTTCCCCGTTGTATTTGAGGGCAACCACGACTTCACATTATCCCAGGTCGGGTTAAGCTTTTTAGGGTTATTCGTCGGAATGTGTATGGGCGCATTGACTGATCCATTCTGGCACAAAAACTACGTCAGGCTCATCAAGCAACGAGAAGCAGCAACCGGTGAAGTCGGAGCCAGTGAACCAGAATACAGGCTCCCTCCTGCGATTGCTGGGGCTGTCCTGGTCCCTGTCGGAATCTTCCTGTTCGCTTGGACAACATATGCTTCGGTGCATTGGATTGTTCCTATCATCGGATCAAGCATTTTTGGCATGGGGTAAGTGACAGCTCTATTCTTCTGCATCATTCTTCAAAGCTGCCCGAACGTTGAAAACAAGGAACTTTGATATTGCAAGGTCAAGCCTCCAAGTGGCGTCCAACACGAGTTGTACCTGCGTTGAATGCAGCCTCAATCACTGATCGTCAAGCCATTGAAGAACCTGGTTTTGATTTGAGTCTTCTCCCACACGGGATTGAGAGCTTCTATGCGTCAACTTCAACAGCTAGCCGCTGTTTTAAAAATATCCCACCAAGGTTTGAAGACTCGAAAGCAGCCTCCCGTGTATATCAATTCCCCCATCCCGTTCACCGACCTCACATGACACCTCGAATTGATGCACGTGGTGTTGTACAAAATGTCATCACGTTGCTGACCGCTTGGAACCTGCAGAACCCTCCTCGTCTTCAGCGGAATCTTCACCTTCCTCGTCGACGCATACCCTCTCTATGCAGCCAGCTCGTTGGCTGCGAACAGCTTCGCCAGAAGCAGCTTTGGCGGTAAGTACACTACACTCCAGCACCCTCGAGGTTCATCTCCACTCCCATGCCTAGGCTGATCAATTACAGCTGCATTCCCACTTTTTGGCGTACAGATGTACCACAAACTGGGCGATCAATGGGCTACGAGTCTATTGGGATTTTTGACAGTGGCCATGATGCCGTTCCCATACATATTTTTCAGATACGGAAAGAAGATTCGCGGCAAGAGTCGCTTTGCAACTGCTTAAGACTCGGGGCGATCGGCTAGGCAATATAAAAAGTATATATTTTTCATTTCTCTGTGCATATTTGTAAGCATTGATGATTTGGCATGCATAGCGAGCGAAGGCTTCCCAGTTTTGCATAGGGGGGGTGCGAAGTGCATACGAAGCGAAGGCAAGGTAAAGTAATCAATCAGACTGTTCAGCAACATGTATAGCACAATACAGATACAATACAGCACAGCAACATACATAATACACATGTCACTCGACTCGAGTTTTAGGGTTGTGTTTCCCCCTTTGCTCCATCCTGGCACCGCACCACACCGCACCGCACCGTACCGCACCGCAACGCACGGCTTTGACCAAACTCCAGAAAGTCTTATCTGGAAGATTTTCCCCACGACATGGGAAGGTGTCTCATATCATCCCAGCCCGGCGGGGTGGGGTGGGGAGGCAGCTTGGGGTTGCACGACCGCAAGCCCCAGCCATCCATGTACACTCGAGTCATCTGATGGGCTGGGTCAGACCCTTGGCTTCTGAAACCTGTCCCTGTCCTGCGCATTCCATAACGCGTGCCTGTTGCATTGGCAATTGGCAATTGGCAATTGGTTTATTGGCGTTATCACACATGAACGCGTGCACACGAATCACGGCATCGCACCACGGGCCCCCTGCTCCTTGGCTGCTCGTGCTCGTGCTCGTGCTGGTGGTATGGTCTGGTATGGTATGGTATGGTATGGTGCGGTTGTTACGGAGGTGTAGGAGGAACGAGATGTTGAGTAACGGGACGACAGGATAGACGGGACGGGCGAGACAAGAACCAGTGACTTGTCATGTTTGAAGGGAGATGGGTTTGGTATGGAGTATGGGGTTGGTCACGCAGGAGCATGTGACTGATTATTGCGTGGGTAGTAGTTTGACTAATGATTATTATGGTTATTTGTGTCACTATAGGACAGGACAGGTGGTAAATTGGTAGGGGACATAACGAACGGTAGGTACCGTATCTATCTGCTGGGTGCTTTAGTATAGCGGACTATTAGAATGGTACGGGGTCCGTACTTGTATGGGAATAACGGGGAGACCCATCTGGATGGCTATCACATTTCACATGCGCGTCTGTCTGTCTGTCTGTCTTGCCTGCAGTATGGCATGCAGAGAAATGAAACAATATAACAGAATTAAGCGTGGGAAACTACAACACGACACATGATAAACACATGCTTACTCTACATGCTTCTACTGCTGCTACCCCTCCATCTTGATTCATCTTGGCGAACTCATCCTTCTCCCCCCCTCTATGTGAAAAGGGGGGTGGGTGAGGCGTGAGAGTGGGGGGGAAAGCAGACCTGCATTGGGAATCATAAGCGAGCGTTGGGTTGCCTGTAGAGTAAGGCCTGCACTGTATTGTAGATCCCAGCCCAGCCCAGCCCAGCCCAGCCAGTCCCGCTGAACCGCGGCAGTCGGTACAAAATACGAGTACGAGTACAGTACGGAGCGTACCTACTCGTACTGTACAGTCAAGCTTTTTGTGACGAACGTCCACCATCCCTCCTCCTCCCTCCCCTCTCTCCTCCACCTTAAAATCTCACATCTGCTCTGCAGCAACACAAACAACGTTGCCGGCACGCGCAAACCCAAAGCCATACAGTAGTCAAAGTAGGTAGTGTAGTATAGGTACCTATGTAGTCCTTCAATTGTCCTACAGTACCACAATCCAGTCCACCATACCACTCGTCTCTCAATTGGGGGAGTCTTGCGAAATTCGACCGATTTACAAGTACGGTACAGTACAGTACAGTACGGTACTGCACTGTACTGTAGCAACCAGCCGCATAAACCGCATCCCAGAAAACTAGACCCCGCCTCTCCACTCTGGAAGAGCTTTCTACCGTGGACCCAATAATAACCGCCCCCTACTCCGATTGACCTTTTTCTCAGCCGCAAGCTCAAACCTTACCTCCTCTTGCTGATCCAAATCAAAGATTCGAGCAGGAATCCAATATTCAAGTGTCGCGACCACAATACGATACGAGTCGATATATTAAGAGGCGCGCCGGCGCGGAGAAAAAGATTAGCTGGGCAGGGAAGTGCAGGGCAGGGCAGGGCAGGGCAAGACAGGGCAGGCCAAGGACAAGCAAAGCCAGGCAATATTTGGGCATCAATGCCATTGTGGTGAAGATCTGGCGCCAACGACTGGAAACTGGATTTAGTGGACGGCTACCTGCATCTACATCGCGTCGCACGGCATTGAATAATACGTCTCTATCTGCGCAAACCTGTGAGAAGGTGGAACAACTGGCAGGGAGCGAAAGAAACACATTGATTGATTCTAAGAACTTCGATCTGCCAAATAAGCTGAGCAGGGACGCAAGAGGCGTACGGGCGTCGCGTGATCCTGGCGCTGTGCTGGGCGCACTCACATACAGTGGTGGTATTGGTCGGCGACCTTGAGTGGCAGAAGCAGGCGTGGCTCAACGTGGGACGGGCAGAGAACGCTGGGAGCTCTGGGAAGTACGGCACGGTACGGTACGTCGTGCCGACTTGCTTGGGGAGAGGGCAGGGAGAGGAAGGTGCAAAAAAAAAAACAGTAAATCGTGTGAGAGACCGAGTAGTACAGCCGATTCGCAGTGTTGGAGGCCGCAGGACGAGACGACACAAGGCGGGACTGGTCAAGCAAGCGGGACAGACGGACGGGCCAGGCTAAACTTCTCTGCAGTGCATGCGAACGCGTGCCTGTAGCCGGATAGGCACGCGGCGAAACGTGGTGGGCATTGCGAGGGGGCGGGTACTTGCTGCCTTTTGCTAGAGAGCTTCGGTGCGTTGCGCTGCCGCCGATACGCATTACTACGCACTGGTTTGCAGCAGATTGTGTTGTGCGTCGAGCCATTGTGCTAGGAATAGATACACTCGACGGACAGACTTAAGGTTGTGGATCACGGCGTCGAGCATACCGAAGCAAGGGCTTGTCTACAGGTCCACGGCGTTGCAAGATAGCAGCTGAGGCCTGTATAAAAGAGCAAGGTCATCGTGCATTGTTAGCAACTCCGAGCGGTTCACAGCACCTCTGGGAGCTGTACTTCCCTGCTCTGTGTTACGAGCCTCCTGCACAGGGGTCCGTTCCAGGGTTTAACGAGCGGGCGCTCTTGCTGGGGGGTTTTCCATTGACGGGGTGTGGTTTCGCAAGGCCGCGACCTAGCCTGGGCATATTGGCACCTCCAAATTAGGTATTTAGTCCAGCATGTCGGGAGATACTGAGATAGATGATCCTGAGGTTTCGGAAGGCGCCTCGGAGAATGAGTATAGTGAGCATGAACAAGACGACCCCGATGCTGTAGGTA
Organism: Lachnellula cervina; assembly: GCA_007825325.1. Classification (NCBI taxonomy): domain Eukaryota; kingdom Fungi; phylum Ascomycota; class Leotiomycetes; order Helotiales; family Lachnaceae; genus Lachnellula; species Lachnellula cervina. Next base: position 24,753 of record QGMG01000254.1, on the reverse strand, counting down.
GAGAGGAGGACGATAATACAGATATGGCCGAGCAGAAGTTCAGACCAGACGGGGAGGAAAATGGCAAGTCTGGATCGACAACAACAAAGCCAAAGTTAGATCCCAAGGATCCATTAAGACCAAGGAGAAAGAAAGCTAGAAGAGCATGCTTTGCATGTCAAAGAGCTCACTTGACCTGTGGTATGTTTGCTTCCCATCGGATGAACTGCTTGTCTTTTCAGATCACCAAAGCTTCCTTGACCCCACCGACTTTCTTGTGCCCAACGACAGCTAACATGATCAATAGGTGATGAGCGCCCTTGTCAACGTTGTATCAAACGAGGTCTTGCAGATGCTTGTCAAGATGGTGTCAGGAAGAAGGCTAAGTATCTTCACGATGCACCTCCTGAAGCGCTTCGACCTGTGCTGGGACCTAACTACAATCAAGTCAACAATTCTCGATCCAACAATGGCCCTCCTACAACTAGTACTTCGGCTTCAGATACATCTCCTGGAGCCAGTGGCTTCTTTTCACAGGCTGATGTCTCCCCATCTTATCCTATCTACACCTCTCAGCAAAATCCAATGCCGCCTCCTTTACAGACAAGGCTTTCGTATGGAAGTCAACAATCCCCTTTATCACCTACCTTTCAAAATCAAGTCAATCGGCAAGCCGCGATGCAAGGGCTGTCGTCAGTAAATCAAGGATCGGCAGATGTCCAGAACAATTTTGGCGGTGCGCTTTTCGATCCCAGCAATCCTGCCTTGTTCAACTTTGACCTAGAAGGTCTCAATTTTGGCAACCACTATGGTGCATTGGAATTTAGCGTTTTAGGACATATGTCCTCTGGAGCTGCTGAAACTCCATCAAAGGACTCGATATCATCACAGGGTATGAACGGTGTTAGTTTCAACAACGGATCTGTATTTGGAAATAACTTGGATCAATATGGTCAAATGTATCCTCAAGACATGCTTCCGGAATTTCATGGTATGGACGGACGGAACGCTGGCGGGATGTTTGCCCATAACATTCAGCACGGATTACCACACGCGTACGCAATAGCTACCGGTCCCACAAGTCACCACAGTCCAAGTACAGACGCAAGTCCAGGCGCGAGCGGCATGGGCTTTGAAAGCTCACCCACAACAACCACTCATACACCCACCGCAACGCCTCATCCCTACCGCCCACCAAAACGGCAGGACGCCAAACCCGGCCCAAGCCAAAGATTTGGCCCTTCCTCAGTCCTGGGAAAACGGACCCGCGACGCTTCGTCCATCTACGATACCGTTCACGAACCTTACTCCTACACCGCCGGCTTCCACGGCCTGACTGCCTTCCTCCAACGGCGGTTCTCGCCCAACAAAACGCTTCGCATCGCCAAATCCCTCGCTTCCATCCGCCCCTCCTTCATCTCCTGCACTAAAGCCCTCAATCGCCAAGACTTGATATTCATGGAAAAGTGTTTTCAGCGTACGTTATTCGAGTACGAGGAATTCATGCACAATTGCTGCACGCCTACCCTCGTGTGTCGTCGTACTGGCGAAGTAGCGGCTGTGAATACGGAGTTTACGCTATTGACGGGGTGGCGGAAGGAGGTCTTGCTCGGGAAAGAGGCGAATCTGAATGTCAATACCGGGAAGAGCACCGATAGTTCGGGCCCGAGCAGTCTAGGTAACTCACGGCTTGCGACGCCGCGAATGCGCCCTCTCAGTCTGGCCGATACACAAGGCAAGGACGGGAAACCACAGCCTGTATTCCTAGCCGAACTCCTGGATGACGATTCCGTCATCGAGTTCTACGAAGATTTCGCGAAGCTGGCCTTTGGTGATAGTCGAGGCAGTGTGACGACGCGCTGCAGGCTGTTGAAATACCAGACCAAGGAAAATATGGAGAGTAGTCCTGAATCCACCAAAGGCGACGAGAAGAATAAGCAGAAGGAACGGACGCCCGGTGGGATTGGCGGGATGGGGAACCGGGTTCGGGAGATTGATGGCGAGCATGGCATTGGACGGCTCGAGAGGGACGGGAAGATGGATTGTAGTTATTGCTGGACGGTCAAGAGGGATGTCTTTGATATTCCCATGTTGATTGTTATGAACGTAAGTCTTCTATGCCCCGTTTTCTTCTTGCGGATACATTATGCTAATCTAATACCGTGTCACGCAGTTCCTACCTTGCATCTAAACGGCTTCGCTCTCTCCCTCTGAACAATACTTTCACACAGTATACCTTCTTTCCGTCTCTCATCTTTCTCTTTCTTGGATCATATCATATCATATCATATCACATCATATTATACTAGGCTTGGTATAGATAGCATAGCACAGGTAACAAAGCATGGCATGGAAATCGGCGCTGCGAACGGGGGTTTTGGGGGTTTATATACATGGGGGTGGAATTGCATGGCATGGGAATCATAAATGGGATTGGATTGGATGGGATGGGATGGGAATGGATGGGAATAGGTGCATTATAAGATTGGACAACGGTCCTTTCTTTCCTCTAGGCGGCGTTTTGGAATTTGAATGTTGCTTATGTGTTTGTTTATTTCTTTGGGATGTGATGTGATATCATGTGATATTATATGAATGATAAAATTGTAGAAAGTGATGGATGGATGGATGGATGGATGGTGGAAGGTGAATTCGAAAAGACATACTTAGTAGAAGTAGAGAAATGGAGTAGACAGGAGCAGAGTAGAAGGACAGGAAGCTTATAGATATCATATCATATCATGCATGAATCGAATATTTCTGCAGGGATTAAGGGAGGAAAAACTTAGGTATACATCAGATATATAAACACAACAATAATATCTCGCGCAAACTACTTCTATGAATAAAATCAAAAATCAAAACACTCACTCATGCCCGATCCTATAACAGGAGGTTTCTAATTACTAATATACAGTACGAGAGGATTACTCCCTAGTTTTCTTAACTCGAACTAAACACGGTGCACCTAATAGAAAGGATCAAGTAGCGCAAAAGCCTAGGGGTTCTTAAGGGGTAGACTTGTTGTGCTTGGTAGGTAATGCAGAGATAGAGGAGAGGCTACTGGAGTAGCAGGGGCGCTTGAGCTCGAAGATTAACTGCTGGGAAATTTTCCAGTGGATGGAAAGAAAGTAGGGGAGGTTGGGACTTAGAGCCTTGACGTGCGATGTGTGGTTGTAATAAAAATGAATCAGTTCGCAATCATGTCCTGGTGTGATGTAATGTTTAGGTGTTGGCGGGTAGGTGAGAATGAGGGATAGCCGTTTTTGAAGGGTGGTTGCTAGGATTAGGCTAGGTGGGGAGGGGAAGAGTTGTGCTAGGTTTGTACTCGCTGGTTGGGAGAAGGGGAAGAGTTCATGCTGTTGGGATAGAGGCTTAGGACTATGCTGTTCTTTGATTCAAATTTATATCAAATTTACGTGGCTTGAGATGGTGAGGTTTGTTTGGGGATGGTATCATATGATTGGACCTAGATCATAAGTATCGGGGCAGGGCTATGGGATGAATACATTCGGAAAGTTCGATTTGCAATAATCGTCACAAGCTAAAGAGAATGCGACCCTTATTCGGTGTTTCATACTTTCAGACCAATGATATCGTATCACAATTGCCAACTCATTGCCGGGACTAGCAATACTTCGCAAGACCATGGAGAAAGGAGAACTCACAGCCTACTCTTAACCTGTTCCTCGAAAAGCACGAACTTCCACCTCACCCCCAACATCTCAACAACACCATCACCCCCCAACACACCCATCCGCTCCGCCCTATCCAGAACTCCACTCAGCGCAATATTTCCTTCCATCCCAACACACATCTCCACCAACCCCTCACTCTCCCCTGTTACCCCAGACACAAACTGCAGCCTCGCATTCGCAAACTCGCTCTCTCCCTTCCGCTCCCCTCGCACCACGCCAAATACATCTTCCCACTGCCGAGCCGCTGCCTCTATATCCGCGTCCCCAGGCGCGAGGCGACAGGTAGCGGATAAGAGATGTAGATCGGAGTGCCGTTCCATGCCAGCGGAGTATTTTGGATATGTGGTGAGGGGGCCGCAGGCGTGCCAGGGGGAGAAGCGGGTTTGGAGCGGCGTGGGGTTTGTAGGGGAGGGGGGATGCGAGTCGAGTTCGGGGATTATGCCGCCTGTGTGAGCCAAGCATTGTTAGCTGCCATACTTGCAGTGAATACAAGATGGAACTTCGGGCCTAACAAGGGACAGAGAGATTGCGTACCCTTGATCCCCTTTGGATGATACTGAATACAGACGGAATCTTCACTTTCATGATTAAATATCACCTTCACCAGCTTCTTCGACTGAAGGTAGTCCCGCCGTGCAGCGGCATCTTCAGTCTGCATGATGATCATGTATCCGCCATCACCGCGCTTCGAGAGGAGTCTGCCAGCTGTTGTGTCTGACTTAAAAGGCGAAACGACCTTGTACGTTCTGATCAGCCTCGACCTACCTATCTATAGATCACAAAATCTGCCAGGTCCTACCTCAATAACATCACCTCCTATAGGAACTGCAAAGGCATTAGCAAAAGCGTCAGCAGCTCCGTGAAGCTAAGCACCAAGTATATTCCGCAATCCCCATTGCTCAGCCAGGGGATCTCGAAAGATAACCTCCGTTCCTATGACTGTGGTCTGTTGTTTCATTCAGCGCTCTTTTGGATATTCTGTTTTTGTATCTGGCATACTAGCAGGTGCTTTGCACGTTCTAGATCCGAGGCCACGAGGGCGATTTGGCGGAGACGCGTGGGGGCTGGTGGCATTCGCGCGTGGGGTTTTGTTTGTGACATTTTGAACAAGGCTGGGATTAAGTTGGATCTGTAAATGGTATAGCAAGTATAATCAAATCAGGGGATTGGCTGTGGATTGAAGGCATTCGGTTGGGTATACAGTAGAATACTTAGGTAGGTAGAGGATCTGTAATATTGTATTGTTGTCGTGGGTTCTCCGGCGCCTCGGCTGCCGGTTGTTCCCCACCCCCGCCTTTTCTGCACTACAACTAGCTGCCCCGCCTCCTGTCTAGGTGATGTACTTGTTTGTATACCTACATAACAACAAGACTAACTACATTTTCTGTAAGATATCAAAAGGCCATTGTATGATTTACCATTGTCCCCTGGTTATAACAAACAACTATTACTCATCTTCGCTCACTCCTTACGCCCTCTATCCCATTTATACCAACAAAATTGCTTAAGCCATCTCAACACGTCTCACCATGTCGCAGACCAAGTACCAAGATATCATCCTGACCATAGAAGGCCAAATCGGGACCATCAAAGTATCTCCCACCCTTCACATCCCAGAATCTCAAAAATAACAACATATAGTTCAACCGTCCCAAAAGCCTCAATTCATTCGGCGGCAAGCTCATGGCCGAGACCATCGCAGCCATGCGTGAACTGAACGACCATCCCGACACGGTTTTCACCGTCCTTACTGGCGAAGGAAGGTTTTTCTCAGCTGGTGCTGATGTGAGAGGTAAGCTAACTTCTGTCTCTAGGCGCTATCATAGCCTGGGTAGGAAATGCTAATCAATTGTGTTTCAAGGTTCTGGGTTAGATTCCAACGAGACGTATGCCAATGATGCAGAGAAGAAGCTGGCATACATCACCCGCTTTGCTCCAGGTATAGAAATAAACCCCCTTTAATATTCTCCCTCCCTCCCTCTTCTACGAATCCCATTCTTAGCATCCATCCATTCCTTTCCCCTCCTATCCCTCCCGTACTCACGTGCATGCGCCGCATTATCCAGGTCTCGAAATGCTGCGCAGCATAATCGACCACAAAAAAGTATTCGTCGTCGCTCTCAACGGCCCCGCCGTCGGCGGCGGCGCCGCCTGGTTCACAGGCAGTTCGGACATCCTGCTCGCGTCTTCGTCGACGTACCTGCAGATCAACTTCTCATCGCTTGGCCTGGTGCCCGAGTACGGCTCGGCCATCAACCTGGCGCAGAGCATGGGCGTGCACCGCGCGAACGAGATGCTGATGTTTGGGCGGAAACTCAGTGCCGAGGAACTGCAGCAGTACGGTGTTGTGAATCATATCTTCCCTGCGGAGGGGTTCCAGGAGAGCGTGCGGGGGTTTTTGGAGGAGCAGTTGAGGGCGAATGATGGGAGGAGTATGATGGAAGTTAAGAGGCTGCAAAATGCGCCGTTGAGGGATGGGAGGCTGGTGGCGGTGGTTAATGCTATGGATGCGCTGGCTGAGAGGTTCGTGGAGGGGGCTCCGAGGGCGAGGTTTGCGGAGAAGAAGAAGCTGTTGGAAGGTCTGTTGTTTTTCTTTCCGGATTGTTGCGTCGCTTGCTAACAAGATGTGTACAGCTAATTCTAAGAAACGGGCGTCGAAAATTTAGATGGTTGTGATGATCAATGTACGAGTATCATTTTTGAGTTCCATTTCATCACTGAAAGTGTCCTGTCCACCACTCCGCCTACCTATGTCCAAGCACCAAGCCCCAAGCCCCACGTCCCCCAAGTTCTACCCTCAGATACAGCCTGCAGCGTTTCACTCATGACAATACAATTCAGTACAATATGCCAAGTGGCCCCTCCTCCTTCACCGCGCGCTGCAAACCCCTTAAGTATCGAGTACCGGATCTCAATTGCCCTCTTCCAATGGAACTGCCCCGGATCCACAGATATCTGCATGCAGCAATCAATCCCCTCTTTTTCTCCGGCAAATATCTCGCAACGCTATTTGAACATCACATAACATTACAGCTCCAAGCGAGGCAGACGAGATAACACTAAACCTTCTTACCAATTGTGGAAATGGCTAATATTACGCGGTATACTATAGCGACGTAATTATCTTCGGCGGGTTACTACAAATTGACCACAGTTGCGGCCTTGCGAGGCAGTTTCTACTGAAGACAGACATGAAAGCATTCTTGTGAGTTCCATAGTCGAGATGCAAGTGTTTTGGGTAGAAGATTTGCAAGTGTTGTGTATTCTCACCTCGATAAGGCGCTGTTTATCTGTTCAACGAAAGACACCTCGGTAGGACTCTCATTCAGACAAGAATGATGACATATTGTTCCAGTCCGTTTTCATCTGGTTCAAGTATGTCCTCGTAGCTTCCTTCTTCTGGTACCGTAGATTTGTCACCCCATATAAAGTTCTCGTCAAATTTCTGTCGTCGCCGGCTTACACCCCGGAACCATTCTGTAACGAAGTATCCAATCCGCAAATACTCTCCAGGCTGTCTTCCGGTCGCTTTGAGTATCAGACCTTGATGTGCTTCCGGTCTATCGCGTTGGGGTCCGAAGATCAACAAAGGGAATTCTTGGCCCTTGTGCTCGGCAGTAACTTCGTGGTCAAAGTATGACAGCGTTCTAGCCATAGTATTGAAATCATGTCCAACCGTGCTTATTTCCTGGTCTTGGAATTTGCCCCGCCTCAGCGGTCCGCATCGAAGGCGAACAGAGGCATGTTTGATCTGGCCGTACGGGTCACCATACAAGGCCACAACACTAACATTCAGAATCGAAACAAAGAAATCCAAAGCTTCCTCCCACTTCAATGGGTATTCGCTATCGATAGCTGCCCAAGACCAGGATGGGGCTCTGTATTCTAATGCTTTGGGAACGGGTGTCAGATCGTACCTCCAAAGCATCCCCCGACGGAGGGCACTCCGCCAAAGTCCAGCAACATACTCATCGCCCGTCTCCTGCTGAATAGTTCTAGCTACCCCGGACAAAGCAACAAGCTTATCTTCCGGCTTCGTCAATTTGCATTTCGAGTATGCCCGTACGATTTTGGACCATTGTTCAAATCTGTCTGCTTTGCCCAATGCCTTGATTGATTGGAGTGATAGAGTAGGTAGAGTGAAGCAATGGTCCAAAATCGAGAGTTTGTGCTCCATTACGGGATGCGACTCGGCTACGATATGCTTGCAGCACTCCCAATATAGCTGGCTCCCCCCAAAGTATAGCGTTCGAGGTGCTAGAAAACGTTCTTGAAAGATCTGAAAAGGACAAGTAAGCAGAACATTCTAGATTACCGCCCGACGGCGGTGAAACTGGAGGGTAAAGAAGTATTGTCATACCCAACCTCGTTGAAGCAATGGAGACCCCTCGATATCTTCGCTCCACGATTCTGAATCAAACACGAGGTATATCTCGCTTCGCTTTGGGTCAGGACGTACTCGACAGTGCCGAGCATCATAGAGTGCTGGGAGACAGCCATCCCGTCCGTTGGCCGCTCCAGCTGCTGCTATGTTGAGGTCTGAATTGCTGTACACTTCTGACATTAGACTGCTCTCTTTTCTCCAATCTTCCACCGAGTCTTGTATTATACATAGGGAGTCAATCCAAAGATACATGTATTTCAGTCTAGAGGCGATAGCTATGGCGTCTCTAAACGTTCTAGGTAAGTCTTGAACTGTCAAAGCCATTTGAAACACCTCGAGGTTGGCTTCTTCGAGTTTTGTGATGGGGAAATTGCCCCAACAATGGCTTAATGTGCAGTATTTGGTATCGCTGGCCAAAGCAGTGGTCTTCTGAACCCTGATGAGTGAGCCATCTAAGCCCAGACACACTAGTCGGGTTGGAAGGGCATAGCTTTTGGCGACCTTGCATCCGTGTAGCATGCGACAGTCGGTGAGCCAGGCTTCTATGAGCTGCCAGTCTACCCGAGACGCTCCAGCACCAGGATAGTCAATGGCATTATGCGATTCTGAGCTGGTCGTTGCGCTTGCTTGGAAAGCTTCCTGGGTAAAGACGCTTGCTCTATCGAGTACTAACAACTTTAGCCGAGGACATTGAGAGCAGGGAGGTGCGAGATACCCTTGTCGCTTTGAAGCATGATAGAGAAAGTGCAGTCGGGCGAGTCAAACAGCAATTGTATGAAATCGCCTTTTGATACGACGAGCTCAGGAATGCATATGGTCGGACCTCTCTTCTCAGCATCGATAGTGTAGTCGTAGTTGTTGAGCATAATACAGAAGTCGCAATCAATGTCAGTGGCATAGCCGCTTTCAAATCGATACCACGGAAAGGCTTCTGTCACTTCCCCAATCTGTCTAATAAGCTTTGGAATCCAGTAGTATGGGAGTCGTCGGAGGCGGCGCTTTGTGAGAACTCTCTTGAGAAGGCGCTCACAACGATCGCAAAGAGTCGAAACCTTTGTGTTTTCGGCAGTAGCCACGACCCATTTTGGAAGTTGCTGCTCAGAGCGTGTATACTCGACAGCTGCATCGCTAGAAGTCATGATTAAAGCCCAGGTGACAGAAATCGCAATTCAGGATTGAGTTCTAGCTTATTGTCGGTGTGAGTGTGAAATGAAGAGACTCGCCTGCGAGCTGACACTCCTTCCTATTTTCAAATTTTAGACAGCCAATGAACTGTGTTAAATCCCGAATGAACTATTTCTGTTCTACCTCGCCTCTCTACTCCGTATGCCTTTCGCTTCACATGGGTGCTATAATAATAGCCCCGCCAATTGGCTACTATACGACTAGCCTACATTGATTGGCTAAGTTAACCCCTTAATCTACGGAAGGGGGTATGAGCATTCGCAACAGGGCCGAGGTTCAGCTGTAACTTATAAATATCGCAAGTAGAGATCTAATGTAGAAACGGTATTTAGGATACTCTAGCATTAGAAAGGACTTGATAAACATAAAAGTAAGCCTATACCTTGTGTTCTTTGGGTAGTTCATCTGAGAAAACTGTATATGCTGGGGACGGGTTGTTCAGGCGCGTTTTCGACTGGTTTGGGATATCGTCTGTACTTTCTCTCACGCCTTGATATTTAATACTACTATCCTTGGCGTCAGCCTCCCGCTCCTCCGGATAAAAATTACTCGCTTTTTTCCAAGTCTTCGAGAGCGTTAGGTTTGATAACGGTTCTAGATGGATCTTTTTGCCTACTTCTGCGAGGTACCATGAAGGGAATAAAAATGCAACTTCGTAGTAAAAGGAAGGATAGATACAGATGGCGGGCCGCTGACATTGGCGTTATTGCCATATCCGAATCCATATTAATTTGTTCGCTCGTAAGGTTCAATAACCACAGCATCAGGAAGCGCGCATTTCAGAGAAACACTGTTGTGAGAGAACGCTCATCTTCTCACTACGAAAAGGAATGCCAATTTCAGAGCTATGTTATGATACTCTGACATGTACCTAGCCTTGCACCAAATCCGACCAACCATTAGCTCAAGGTAAAGTATATACCACTCACAACCCCGACCACCACCTCGTCTCCCCCACCTCAAACTCCCCCCTCAACGGCGTATCCGCACTCGAATCTCCCACCAGCACATCATAAAACGCCCCTCTCCTCAACCCACATCTCCCTCTCCTCATCCCAAAAACTCGTCGCGTATTTCCTCTGAATAACCACCGTGACCTTCTCGCTCTCCCCTTCCCCAACACGCACCTTCGCAAACCCCTTTAATTCCTTCACCGGGCGTCTGATCGACGGGGCTCGTTGCGAGACGTACACTTGCACGACCTCGCTGCCGGCGACGGAGCCGGTGTTTTGCACGCTCACGCTGATTGTAAGCGACTTGTCGTCTACAGCAACGTGGAGATCAGAAAACGCGAATGTGGTGTACGAGAGGCCCCAGCCAAAGGGCCACGAGACGGCTCTTTTCGTCGCTTCGTAATACCGGTATCCGACGTAGACGTCCTCGCTGTAGAGCACGCGGCCGCGCTCGGAGCGGTAGCTCAGGTACGCGGGGTTGTCCTCGACGTGCTTGGGGAAGGATAGGGATAGCTTACCCGAGGGGTTGACGTCTCCGTACAGGACATCCGCGATGGCGTTTCCGGTTTCGTTGCCGCCGTACCAGGCCTGGACGACCGCAGCGACGTCTTGCTCCCAGGGCATGGTGACGGGCGTTCCGGACTGTACCACGACTACGGTCTTGGGGTTTGCGGCTGCCACGGCGGCGACTAGGGCGTCTGTGTGTTCGGGCAGATCCATGTGAGGACGGTCGTGCCCCTCTTGCTCCCAGTCCGAGTTCAGCCCCACGCATAGGACTACCTGGTCAACTGACTTCGCAAGCTCAACGGCCTTTTTGATCTCCTCTTCCACATCAATGACTCTCGCGCCACCAATTCTCAACCCACCCCCGCCGAACGACACAACGCCATCGGCCTCGGCAAGTTTTGAAGTAACGCCGCTCGCCCACAGAACTTTTATTTTGTAAGTCTTCCCCGCCTCAACATACTTAATTCCCGTCTCCTCCACAGTCCCAACATTAAAAAAGCTCCCGCCAGGCCGCTGCGTCGTCTCATTATCAACCAAGACCTCATCATCCACATAGAGCTTCCCGGTCCCATGAACAGTCAACCCGAACTCAAACTCACAGCTCTCGTCAGGCGTGAAGTAGGCTTCTACTTCAGCCCACCACAGATTCTCCGTCAGTTTGGGGTGAGTGTAATCAGAGAGGTACATGTTGGTGTCCACGATCTCGATAATGTCGACTGGTACGCGGTCTGTGTCTGTGGGTGGTGATGTAAAGGCTTTGAAAACAACACCGGGCTTGCCGCCGGCGGTCTTGACTTGGGACCCGAGACCGGGGAGCATTTTGTGCGCGTAGCAGCCTGTGGAGTATTTTACGGAGCCGCCTTTGGCAGATATGCCGTCGAAGGGTGTGATTGCGTAGTACGGATTCAAAGTCGCGGAACCTCCGCCACAATATGCAGCTGCTTTTGCAGCAGGCCCAATAACAGCTACCTGGCACAGTATTAGAAAGTGCTAGTATTCGCGGAAAGCTTTCATGCCAACTCACGGTCTCGGTCTTCTTGAATGGAAGAGCTTTACTCTCGTTTTTAAGCAGAACTATCGATTCCGAACCAATTTTCCTCAAGACCGCGCAGTCTCAGGGGTATTTTGTGATGTTTCCGGTGCGTTCTCAGGAACGCCAGAATCTCGGACACGATTCGATAGCTTGAGAACTTCTCGCACACGAAGATCTAAAGTATGCTCTGTTATCTTCTTGGAAAGAAGAGCGTGTTCCAGAATTCCACCCCGCCATCTGGTTGGGCCGGGCATTTCTAGGTCAAGGCCTGCGTTGATTGCTTCAGAAGTAGAGTAAGTGCCGAACCTGAATATAATACGAGTTAGCTCTTGGACTCGAGTAAACGAATACAGAGCTTTGCACAAGCGGATTAAACCCACCAATCACTCATAATCAAACCCTCCCACCCCCACTCCCCCCTCAAAACATCTTGCAAAATCCTCTTATTCTCACTCAAATGAACCCCATTCAACTTATTATACGCCGTCATAAAGCTCCCCGGTCTCGAGTCCCTCACCGCGATCTGAAACGGCAGCAGATAAATCTCCCGCAAGGCACGTTCCGTCACCCTGGAATCAACAGCCATCCGCTCATGTTCCTGGTCATTAGTAACAAAATGCTTAATCGAAGCCACGACCCCAGTCGTTTGCACGCCATTCACGATAGCCGCAGCTGCGAAACCGGCTAGGACTGGATCTTCGGAGAACGATTCGAAGCCCCGGCCACCGAGCGGACTGCGTTGCATGTTTACGGTTGGGCCGAGCAGCACGTGAGCGCCTTTGATCTTGGCTTCTTCGCCCATCAGCACACCGGCTTTTTGGAGGAGGTCGACGTCCCATGTTGCGGCGAGGGCGGTTCCGTTGGGGAAGCAGGCTGCGGGGGCGCCGTTGAAGAATCTGGTGCCGCGGACACCGTTGGGGCCGTCTGAGAGACGGAGGGACGGGATATTGAGGCGAGGGATGGCTTTTGTGTGCCAGAAATCGACGCCTGTATCCTTGATCAGTTTGGAACGAAGAAGAAAAAGTGTTAAGAGTTACCTGCGGTCAAAGCTGCTTTTTCTGTTTTGGTGAGCTTCTTTAGAACATCTTCGACATCGAGGAGCGGGATTGGTGATGTATGCGTTTCAGATGCTGTGACGTCGCCCATGATGATTAATTTACAAGCTGTTGGTATCAATTGACCAGAGTAGATAGAAGTGGGAGTCTAGGAAGGAGAAAATGGACAAGCATAAGAACGACTATACGAGGTAAGAGGAGGTTATATGAGGAATAGCTTTGACCCTGACCTTGACCCGAGGTGAGAAGTTCCGATATGCTGTCGAAAAGATCGGGGAATCCGCGGCAAAAAACGCGTCTGCATAATGGGACCCGGCTTACGATGAGATCATTCGCTGCGTGCGGGAGTTTCCACATAAATGAGACTATCGTGAACGATCCGGGGCATTGATAAGTGGAAACGAGGCCCGGTGAACCGCTACCCCGCCGCCCCTTACTTTAGCGAGGCAAGAACCTCTCCACTAAACGATATGCCCGAAGTTCTGCCCTGGACGCTTAATGGTTGCTCTGGCAGAAGAACCTCCGCACTGTACTTCGTGCTCTATTTGGGCATCTACTGGGTGAGGGCAAGACACGTACCCCAGAAGATGCATTGCGTGCCGCAAGAATACTTTGAATGCGCCTGAAAGAAGGGTTGTTGAGTTGTACCCCACTTCTACACTAACGACTCGTCGTTTGGAACAAGGCTGAAGCGGGTCTGGAACTAACTGGTTCTTTCGCAGCTTTAGTCGCCATCCTGATATCGCAACTTACTGTGATCTTGCAGTATGGTGCTGCTGGTGGAGGTGCTCATTGACTTCACCCATGGGTTTGTGTTGTCTGAGTGTTTCCGTTCAACTGCGATTTGTATAACAGGTATCGTATTTTTCACATCCAAAGCGCTCGATGCTGGAATAGAATAAGAATTGCCAAAACGTTCCTCAAAATATTGCTCCATAGATGCTGGGTATCCCATCATGCCTCATAAATCATCATCATATCTCTGTAAGTATAAGAACCTGCTTCGCAATCGTCTCACTCGCCTGCCGTTCCCTCAGCCTTCCCAACCTCTCCACCATACTTTTCGGGAACCTCGCCCTGTACTTCTCCGGTATGCTCTTCTGCCTCACAATCAAAATGGTTTCCGCATTTGCATTCGTCAACCACACTTTAGCAATCATGTTTGACCCCGATTTCCCGATCCAGTAACTGACTTGGTGTTGCAGCTTAAATGGCGTCAGGGTCGTTGCGACTGTTGTCAGTTCGCGGTTGGAAAGCTGTGGGCAGACTGCTGTGTCCAGCAGGTTGCTGACGTTGTGCCAGGGTGCGACTTCAAGGCCGCGACATTTGTTTTTGTCGCTTTGGAGACACTGAGGGGTGATGCATGCAAAGGTTGCGCAGTCCTCCGAGTCCGCTAGGATGCGTGTCCATAGGCTTGTCTTTTCGCAACGAAGGCGGAGACTTGAATGCGGGCTATCTTTTCTCACCCATGCAATGACAAGCTCTTCGCCATTTTGTCGATTCCGGTGTCTTTCAGTATCTCTAGCATGGATCGTACGATCTGTATTGCGCTCTCTCGCTGCTCTCTTGTTAGGTTTTCGAACCACTGTTCCAAGTCATTCGACCGGAAGTTGTCCACTATATTGCATCTCGTCTTGAGGTCTTCCCAGTGGGCGGGTCTTTGGATACGTGACTCGATGAACGGCACCATCACATCTCTGAAGTCCGCATGTCGAATTGAGGAATGCAAGATCGATTTCGTTGAAGGGAAGCATCAATTGCTGTTGCTTCAGTGTGACACCATTTTGTTTTACGTATGTGGCGTTGAACTGGAGAATGGCATACTGTCCACCTTGTAACCCTGCTTGTCTCTCTCTAAGCTCCCAGCTACAGCCATAGGTCCCAAGGTGCTTTAAATATCCATTTGTCGTTGGATGGCGCCAGCTCTTGGTCTCGTCCAAGGGACAGTTCTAGTTGATTGTGGTGCCACCTATCAATATCTTCTCTTTCGAGGTGAAACTTTCCTTGTACTCGTAGTCTGAATAAAAGCTTGGCTCCAAACTCCAATGGAATTTCTCGGGATCTTGGATCATGCGACCTATAGTCCCTCCACCAATCTCAATCCCCTGCAGTGCTAGAGGGCCCGTCTCCCGCTCTGCAATAAATCTCGCGGGTCCCCAAGTATCTGCAATATCTTCTGGGCATGCTAGAAGGCCAAATTTGGCCTCTTCTTTGGCGACAAAGTCACCAGAGGAGTGTCTGAACACCAGGACTGAATCGCCGACCATATCCCTCATACATGTGAAGTCAAGCAATTCCACTACTACATGTCCTGACCCCAGTTTCGATTGTTTCAAAGTCTGGCTCCCCAGAAGATGTATTTTTCTCAACTCTTCTACCAGATATCCTGGATGTAGCCCACCAGTATGAGCTTGAACATAGCTCAGGGATCGCCACAAACAGACATTGAACAACCAACTCATAATTGTAATCCTCCCAACTGGAAGACTTCTCCATGGCTCGATGGGCGGTGATTCCGATGAAACTTTGCAATATTCCTCGTGCCGTCTTCATACAAGTGCTAGACAACCATCTGTCCGACACATCCCTTTTCCAATTTATCAAGGCGGTATGGAGAGCTGTTACAAATCGAACATTAATATTGCGCAACTCAATGGAATTGTGTGCCTGTGTATTTCGTAATATGCTAATTGAGTCACAGCAAAGTCCGCCCGCTTGAAGAAACCCAATAGCGTGCATTATCCTTTCCATATCGTGTATGAGTCGCGAGATAAGACTGGCCCTGGCCTGGGGCGTTTTCTCAGCGTTCTCCGAAGTGCTAATCCAAGCGCAGGAATTCGTTTCCTCCAAGTGAACGCACGAAGTTTCAGACCACAAAACCTCGACTTCGAGAGGTACGACACCAGCAATGCCACAGTATTCACTGAGGATTTCTTTCGCTTTTTCTCCAGGTATTTCAACTGGACGAGCATGTCTGACCTGAGGGGCATTGCTAACTTCTTGGCCTCCTTGATGCACGCAATTGTCCTGATGGAATCCGTCGAACATTTTGGCCTTTATTTGTTTTGGGGGTACAATGCGTATCCAAGGCGACTGCTTCTCGCCGTCAATAAGAAGCTGTGCCATTTCTTCACAACTGCACCCGATATCCAATAGTTCGTGAAGCCAGTCAAAGTCTTCTTTCGCTACCTGCAAGGGGTGGAAGGTTAGTTTTCTCTCCATAAAATATTTCAAGGACCGAGGCTTTGGACTTGAACTTGCCACAGAACTTTCTACAAAATGTGCCGCCTTATGCAGGGTGAAATTGAGATATGTTAAAGGGCGTGCAAACGGCGACTCACATCTTCAAAATGCTCTTCCAAAAGTCGGCAGACCGGAGTAACAACTCCCTGAACCACTAGTTAATGCAGCGCATGTGCTGTAGGTTGAATTTCAAAAGCTAAAGCCTTGACATTATGGTGGACTACAGCATGCCTATTCTTGTCTGGAGATTCATATAAATGATCTGCTTGGCCTGAAAAGTCATCACTTCTCATGTTCATTTGAAAAGCGCGAGGCTCCTGAACTCGTTTATCGGCTGGGGTGTCGTCTTCATTGGGCGCTGACTCGTAACCAGTGGACAGTGACTCATGACCAGGTTGAGGTCCGCCTTGAAGTGATTCAAGAATTGTTTCTCTCTCTTGGTCCAACGCAACCTTTAGATACATATTGTAGGTTGCGCCACCTGTGCTTGATGTTGATCGTTCACGGTATTGAGCCATTCCCAAGCTTGAGCCAACTCCCGAACCGAGATGCGCGCTCAAAGATCTGGCTCTCGACGAAAGACTCGCGCGTCCCTCAAGATAATTCGGTCTAGAGTCTCTACTTTCGCGAGCCTCATAAAGACCGGCTGATGCCGCTTCACTCAGACCGGCTGTTGCAATCAGTCCAGCGAGTGAGCCGTCTCCAGCTAATTCCTTTGTCCTCGAATAACTGTCTTGGAGATCCGAGGTATCGCTCCGATGCCTAGAAAGACTGCGACCTCTGCTCACTTCTCCCGGGTCTGCTTTGATCTTAGCGGCTCCAGCAGCAGCAGCAGCAATAGCAAGGGCAGTAAGGTCAAGATCAGTCTGAGATCTAGTATAAGATTGTCTGTTAGATGATCTTGATTGGCTTCGCTCGTCATCTGCGCGACGACGACTTCCTCTTCTCCTAACGACTTCATGTCTGCACTTGATCTTGATCGGCTCCGACTTCGGGCTCTCCTAACGACCACAGGGCCCAAAGCACCCAGAGAAGCTTCTTCATTAACAGTTCTGCCACGAGATTCGGGTCCATCCTCAGTGTACTCGTATTGACTGGCAGGTGTATCAAGTACTCTTCAACTTCTCAAACGCGTATGATGAGAATCATAGCTATCTTTGCCCAGGTCTCCTTGCCCTGACGACGCCCGTCGCTGGGGTCTTTCAAACGCGCTTGGTGGATACTCATCTGCTCGACTAGAGTGATCATCTACATGTAGTGCCCTAAGCATATTCTCTCTACGATAGCAGCTCACATATCATGCCCATCCTCGACACGTAGGTCCTCCCCGTATTCGTATTAGGAGGTTCTAGCCCGTCACCGAAAGCAGAGCTATGCAAATTCTTTGGCGCCTCTGAAGCCCGGCCTGATGCCATAGTAACGGGAACAAAATCTCGAGGCGGCTGTCTTGTCCCTTGCCCAGATCGTGTACCAAGTGAGTTCTTCGCGTAGCTTATTCCAATAGTGCTATTATGAATAGTACAATCATGGAGCTCTCTCAACGCTCTCGCAGCCAATACAA
Source organism: Lachnellula cervina (assembly GCA_007825325.1). Lineage (NCBI taxonomy): Eukaryota > Fungi > Ascomycota > Leotiomycetes > Helotiales > Lachnaceae > Lachnellula > Lachnellula cervina. The sequence continues at coordinate 7,155 of QGMG01000254.1, read as the reverse complement.
TACTTTCGAATTCGACAAAACACACCGGCCCATTTTGCTTCGTTCTGAAGAAAAGGCGTTTGTAGCCAGGCTGCTTTGAAAACAGCCCTTTGATCTCATCTTCAGAGGTATCGAGATGGAGATTAAGTACGTATATAGTATTGCAGGGAAAGGGTTCGTCGGTGGGGTAGCCTGGTGGAAGATCGGGAAGCTGCGAATGGCTATAGTCTTCGCCTTCCGTCGGTCTCCACTCCCAAGTGAGTTGCCATCTCCTTGGGTCGGGTAGCCGAGAAACAGGGCCTGCCAAAGGAGGATTCTCGTCGTAGCTGCTGCGTGATGCGGGTGTCGAGGAAGGGGCGACGTCTTGGTCGAGTCTTCGCGGCGATATATTCTATGTCCGTCAACAGTGTTTACGTTACTCGGGAAAAGCAGATACAAACCATGGCGAGAAGAATACTACTGTGCGTGTATAGCAGGATGGGAGATCAGAAGGGTCTGCAGAGGAATCTGTGAGTGAAGCCATGATCGTGAATGCTGTGCTGCAACCTTGTAGTGTGGTGAGGTGAGGCTGCATCTGAGGCTGAGGCTGAAGCTGAGTATTTCCGTGCTGACCCCGTTCAAGTCTGGACAGTTCATACGCAGAGAGGCTTGAGGGTTGCTTATCGTCTAAATGTGGTGCGTGTGGAGTAAGTAGATGGTAGATCCTGGTGATCCAGAACGTCTAGAATACTTGGCTTGGCTTGGGCCAAAGCAAAGGTCCGTGCATAAATTCGGGCGCTTCAACGAGGCATAGGTAATATAATTTGATGAATGAATTTGTTCTGCAAAGAACACGTCTAATTTAGAATGACAGCAATCTCGTCACCCACTTCCGCAGATGGGGCGACCTTGATTTTCGCTACCGTTGGAACATCAGATCCATCGACGATTTCTTCCTCCAAATCTAGATACTTCCAATGAAGTACCCCTTCAATACGATCGCAAACCGCATTTCGAAGCGATCTTGCCCCAAACATGAAATCATATCCCTTCTTGCTCAGAAACTTGCCAACCTTACCATCATCAATAACCATCAGCTTGATATTGCCAATGGCAACTCTGTTTCTCAGATCAACTGGACAACGAACTCTTTGTGCCAATTCGAGAATGAATTTGTGACTAACGACAGCGGCTTCATCTTCCGAGAATGGCACAAACGGTACAACCAAGGCGATGCGTCCCGCGACATAGTTCTGTACAGCTATTAGCACCGGGACGTCTTTTGGAACTTCTTGCATTTACTCCAAAGCTGTTCGCAAACTGATTTTTCAACGTCCTGTCTAGCTGCTCCCAGGGAGCTTTCGCTTGTTCAGTCTTAGAACGACTTTCAAGTTCGGTCTCATAAAACTCCTTGATAGCATGTTCTCCGGAGTTTGTTGCTAGGATCCAGATCGTGTCAGTGCACTTCATTTTGTTATGAGAGCGTCTGTCTCGAAATTCGCCTAGATGTATCAATATATATCTAATCCTGGGGCTGTAGGCGTACATACCATCTTCCCAAATAAGCAACAATGCTTGCCGAACCTCATCTGTCGTTTTTTCGAACTCATCTAAGAAGACAATGTTTCTTTTCCCAATAGTCTTAGAAAGGTGGTTGCTCAGAGGCGAGCCTTTCTGCCACCCATGGTATGGCGCCTTGGGGCCTAGCAGGTCGGTCTCGTGTTTCATTTCGGTACAATCTACGAGTATGTGTTCAGCATTCAGGTATTTTCCCATCATTTTAGCCAACTCGGTTTTGCCGTGACCACTTGACCCAGCGTAGATCATAACGAGTGGCATGGCTTTCATTCCGGCCACATGCGAGATCAATTTTTCAATGACCATAGTGATCGCATGTTCTTGTCCGATGATACGATATGGCGTCTCTAGCAGCGGCGTAATCTCATGAAGTTTGGCGACCTGAAGTCGTCTAGAGCCAAGTCTAGGGAGCTCCCAGGCCTTGTTCAGGAAGTAGCGAAGGGTGAGATGCAATTGACCGGCCAAAAGCTCCTCGTAGCCCTGAGCACGGCACCATCTCGCAGCCTCGTCCAAATCCTCACCTTTCTGTACAAGGTCTCTTGAGCCTCGGCAGGGTGTCGAGATGTATTCCGTCCACATATGGCGAGGAATGGATTGAGGGTTGGCGCCACGTGCAAGTAAAGCGACGACAAAGTCCGTCATATCGTTTTCATCTTTGGCTGCATCCAGTATGGCGAAGCCCATAATGGGGATCCGCTGCGGCATGATTTTTTCGTTGCTATCGGCTCCGAGGTGCAAGAGAAGACGAAAAACATCAAGTCTGCGTGCTTCAACCGCTGCAAATAATGGTGATAGGCCCAGTGGTGGGGCCTGAAGCATATCTGCAACTTCACGTTCGTTCAAGCTCTGCAGCTTTTGCTTAATTGTCTCGTACGATACTGAATTCTGGATGGCCCATACTAGAGCCTTCGCATCGACAATAAACCTCTCGACCGCGAAGGAATCCTTCAAATTTTGCACGCCAGTCAGATATAAACCGGATGCCCAATCAGGCTGTGCTCTTTTCATGGTAAGAGCCTGTACATCTGGCCCTGAAATTCCTCGCTCTTTGGTATCTACTAATTTCAGCGCGGAATAGGGTCTAGATAGATCAGGGAAAGTGCTCACCAACGTTTCCATGTCCACGGGGCCATGGGGCTATCTCACCGCCGTCTTGGTGAGCAAACTTGCAGATTGCCCCTTTAATACAGCTCCCATCTCGATCCCAGAAAGCGCACGTCTGCTAACTGACTCTGTCTTTCGGCATGGTGCTGGTATTGCGATAAGCTGAAATGTTTTGTTTCCACTGAGAGGATAGCAGGCTGGGGTTGTGGATTATTAACTTTATAAGTTTATTGACAAAGACGGAATGAAAATGTCACAGCTCACACGAAAGACAAAAGCAAGGTCAGCGGAGGCAGAGAAGTGCTAGTATTAAGCTCTCAAAGACGAGAATACTAAACTAAGAAGGGTAGAAGGGAGTGGCCTGTGACAGAAAGGTTCAATAGGTATCTTGCGTTCCTTCTGTTTTCTGTTCTGCTTGATTTATTCTCCTGTCTATAAAGGCTCTACGCAATGGGACCTGCATATGGGACCATTTAAAGCCCGCGGATACAAACAAACATATGGAGCCGGCCAGGGGGCTCTCAGGTTCGTTTGTAGGCCATTGGCCACGAAGTTATGATTGCCGAAGGTGAAGCAGCTGCCTGGCATAGTTTTTTGTCCCCTTCGCGTACCCATAGTGATGAAGACTTATTCTTAGACAAGCTGTAAGTAGCATACGCTGGACGTTTGCAAACGCTTTCTCTGATTTGGCCCTAATCAAAAGTTGTTATCGCATGCTGGGACTTCGTTATAGTCTGAACTACAGGAGCGATTAGAGCCTGTACGTGGTACGTGTAAGGAATCCTCACTGTAGGCCATCTGGATACTCGTACTGTAGCCGTTGCGGTGGCCCCAGGCCCGCTCTTCCCTCTACCTCCGCATAGATGATGGAACCGGGGTCCGGGATTTGTAGGCAATTAGAGTGGGACACAACGAGGAACTCGGAAACGGGACATCAGTTGTTGTTTGCTGCCGCTTTCTGGAGTCGGCTTCGCCAATATTGGACGTGGGTCACGGGAGAGCTCGGTTTGGTATTCTCATTCTCAAGGAGCTCTAGTACTGTCGCGGTCCGTACTTGGGGAGGAAAGGCGCAGGATCCCAAGCCAATAAACCCGGCGATCAGCAATTGGCTGTTGCGCCTGGCCTGTGCAAGTTTCTTAAAACAGTCACATGGGCAAATTTGATAAGAGATCTCTTGCCAAATCACCGCTTCCTTCAACATACACAACTCTTCGCCATCTGGCGACATCAGCAAAAAGTACACCAGGTACAATACATAACGGCATTTTCTTCGGCCGGCAGTTATCTGATGGCGTTTCTCTTTCTGTTGTTTGGTGTGCCATCAAGCTTCCATATCGGGTTAGCCAAGAGCTTGTGCGACTGTGAATCAATACAGTCTCGACTCTCGCTCGAACCTGCACTGAAAAAAGCAAGTTATTACAGTAGCGCTGTTTTCACGTGGAGAGCACACCCTTCGGTTCTCACATGTCCCCAGGCCTCGGTCTCGGGCGAGGGAAGATGTACCGGTATGGCACAATATACGGAGTACCTCCGTAGTCTAATTATTTCCCCCGCACTACCTTTGGTACTGTCTCTACTCAAAACGCACCATGCAGCAAAACGCCAGAGATGGATAAGCGTAACTGTAACGTTTACTCCGTACGTGGCTAGATTCTTACCCCAGAATCTTCAAATCACCCAGCTGCTATGCTTTCCCCTCGTGGTATAGGGGCACGTTCATTCATCTGTTAAATTTAGCTACGTGGTGCGTTTTAAATAGAGACGCTACAAGAAATACTATAAGTGTTACTCCAGAAGACTTAGATAGTTCTAGGTCTCAGGGATCATCCAGCCACAGCTGAGGTGCTTACCACGAGAATGAATAAGAGCCCAAGATCTCCCAGATGTCTTTAATTTATTTCTCTGCGATTGTAGCAGAAATTTGCACTTGGTATATTTAGTCCTCATTTATTGAATGGTCCAATGGCATCCAGCGAGAAGTCTACCCGAAGCAGTTCTGATCAGCGTGAACACAAGAAGATCCTCTTCTTCACAAGCAGCGAATATGGCCAGGCCAATGTCATCCTGGCGGTTGCTTACGAGCTACTCCTGCGTCGAGAATACCAAGTTCATTTCGCATCCTTTGCAATCCTCGAAAATCGTATCAGAGAGCTCAATGAGCTAGCCGCAACGGACGATTCTACAGCCGCTGTATTCCACACAATTCCAGGAGCTTCATCTGCGGAAGCTCTGAATGCCAAAGATGAGTTCATAGGGCCATACCCCGCTGGAATTCGAGGAGCTTTAGATACGTATCGGGTGACCCTGCCGGCAATGGCTAATACGTGGGATGAGCGTGAATACATGCTGGGCTACGAGAGTTGTATACATATTTTGCAAGCGATCAATCCCGACATAATTGTGGCCGATCCCCTTTTCAGCCAAGGACTCGATGCCTGCTTGAAAATGTCACGGAAGTGCGTTGTCCTGAGTCCGAATACGTTTCAAGACATTCTTCGCAAGAGGCAGCCACTCTCTAGACTTCAATTCTTTCTATATCCAGCGTACGTATACACGCACTTTCAGGCTACCGGTATTGATCGTTATAGAATCTCATCCGCATTCCCATATCCTGTTCCCTGGCATCTCATCCTAGCAAACATCTTCCTCAAAATCAGTCTGATCTGGATCCTCATCACATCTCCCACAGTCAGAACCCTCATATCATGGCGCAAAGCTCAAAATCTCCCCGCCCTACCGCCAGTCTTCAACATCTGGCAAAAGGAAAACTACTACCTAGTGCCCTCAATTCCCGAGACTGACTTTCCATGCCACCTCGAGTCCAATGTTACTGCCTGCGGTCCGATTCTGCTTCCATTTCCGTCGGTGGCGGAAGTAGATCCGGAGCTTCAGGCGTGGCTTATACGTGGTCCTACCGTGCTGATCAATCTTGGGTCACACATTCGAATGGATGGATCTATGGCGCGACAATTTGCAGCAAGTCTGAAGTATTTACTTGACAAGAGGCCTGATATCCAAGTTCTATGGAAATTGAAGACTACCCGCACACCAGCATTCCAAAATGGGACGAGTTCGAAATCAAATCTAAATGGCGATCTTAGAATCGCTGGACTGGAAGAAGGACCACTGGATGCGCTTTCGAACGAGCTCGCTACAGGGAGGGTCAAGGTGCTAGAATGGCTCTCGGTAGATCCACTAGCTATGTTACAAACGGGGCATGTGGTTTGCTCTGTGCACCACGGGGGCTCGAATTCTTTCCACGAAGCTCTCAGGTTAGAATCTCTGTCCTTCATCTGGTCACAACTAACGATTCTAGTGCGGGAGTGCCACAGATCGTCCTGCCCTGCTGGCTCGATACCTTCGAGTTTGCCAACCGCGTCGAGTACTTGGGTATTGGTATATATGGAAGTCGAAGCGCTGCACCTCGTGTCGAGGCTGGAGAGCTTTCAAGAGCTTTGGCGCGAGTATTGGGGGACGGTGAGGAAGCTTATAGTATGAGGCGGCAGGCGAGAGAGCTGGCTGAGATCAGTGGGAGGGTTGGCGGTCGCGTGAAAGCCTGTGAGAAGATCAACGAGCTATTGGAGCACATATGATTGAATCTTGCTATACCAGATACGTTTCCTTTCACGACTATTAATTTGTACTTCCCTATGTTCCTCTCATATTCCCCTTCCCATCAGGGATAATACATCTACCTGTGTACGTAAGTACAGGATTTTTTTTCCAGCAAATCGATCGGGAGATCATTCATGATTCGAAATTCATTTCAGCTCGAACAGAAATACAGAAATACCCAGGACGATCAAAATATCACCTTTTCTCCATTCGATTTTCGGGTCGGGTTACTTTCTTTCCTACCATAACTTGACTGTCCTACCGTACTTCCTTTCTCTTAAGGTAAAGAAGACCCTCATCACATGACTCCCCTCCCTCTTTCACTACCCCTCGCCTCGGTCGGCGCGCTACAATTCACGCCGCATCGCATCGCATCGCATCGCATCGCATCATCTCGCATCATCTTCACGTCAACTCCGATTCGCCCAGCTACGAATAAACCAATAAGACGCCTCACAGGGACATCCCCCGCTCAGCTGAAAATCCCATCTGGAAATGCTGACGCGGCGATGCCAAGAAACGGCCTGATAATACTCCATATCTTAACTTAAACATGACGCTATGGTAGGCAGCACTTTTTCACTTTAATTGTTTGAAAGCCTCACATACCAGTCGTATTGCCTCCTGAGATTTACCTATTTGATTCATATCTATAAAATATATTAGTCGGAAATATACCTAGGTAAAGAGGAAAAATTGCAATCATGAATAGACAGCGCTACGAACCCGTAAGTTTACCTATTCTATTTTATTCTATTCCAACCCCGCGCTGGCTTACTTGCTTGCTTGCGATATCCTCATTCTTATTCTCATCCTCAAGCTCCACGAACTAACAAGCGCAGCTCTCCCAACGCGACCACGACACCCAACCCGTAATCCTCTCACCCATCCCGACACAAT
>QGMG01000253.1:0-39220 GCA_007825325.1 Lachnellula cervina | reverse complement strand
TGTGGGGCGGACGTCGCAGGAGCATGGGATTTTGACGTGGAGTGGGGAGGTGGGGCGGGAGGATGTGTTGGTGGTTGGGCAGAAGGTGAGGGTTTGGCCGAATCATGCGTGTATTGCGGGAGTCGGGTTTGGGTGGTATTTGGTTGTTGATGGGGGGGATGAGATTGTGGATGTTTGGGTTAGATGGAGGGGTTGGTGATTTCGTGTGTGGGTGTTTGCTAGAGAGTGCTGAGACTTTGGGGTATGATGGAAAGCTTACAGATAGAGGACAGTGGAAGATGCTTGGGGATAGAGGGACCTAGACTAGACCTAGACATAGTAATATGCAAATAATGATGCTCTGATCAAACTATATCTTTTGTCTAGCTGAATCTTGGTATCCGTAAACACCATACGCCGCACCCACAGAAACTTTTGATATCCTTCTCCTTTCTATCATTTACACCTCTTCTCCACAACATTGACCCCAAACTCCTCATACTCCTTCCTACTAATCCACATCTGATGAAACGTGCCCAAACTCCCCAAAATACTGCCTCCAATCCAGCTTCCGAAACGTCTCTCTGCAGTCAACCCCGCAGCCTGGATCTTCACCCTAGCGCCAGGATACATGGCCGTAAGCTCATTATGCAACCTATCCGTAAACCCATTAATCAACGTCGTGCCACCAGTAACCACCACATTCCCGAGTAAGTGCGGCCGGAGATCAATATCAACAGCCGCAAGACTCTGCCTCACCATCTCCGGGATCGTCTGCGCCTTTGTAAGAGCCGGCTCGTTGGGAATCGGAAGCGCAGCACGTTCGTCAAACAGCCCCTCTGCAACGCTCATCCGCTCTACGCCCCACATCTGGTTCGCGCCATCAGGGAACTCGAAGACGCGCCCGGGCTGCGATTTCACGTAGTCGGTATTCGACACCCCGTTCGCGTTGACCGTGTTCAGACGCCCCATCCCGTTCCAGACCTGCACCACCGACTCCTTGAACTCAGTCAGCACGCGCTCCTCCTGTAGCGCGCGAAAGCTCTCCGGGATCTTGTTCTCGTATTTCCGGTACGTGGCTTGCGCCGGGGCCCCTGCGTCGACCGGTGTTTTCGACGCGATGACAAAGTGCGGCACGAGGTTTACCTTGGGCTCTGTGGACGCGAACAGCGAGCGGAGTTGCGACGAGAGCCAGTTCCCTGCTATGGGCGACTTTTGCACGCTTTTCTTCAGGATAAGTCCGTCGTGGATGGAGATTACTGAGGCGGTGGAGGCGCCGACGTCGATTACGAGGGATGTTGCTTTCCCGCCGCCAAAGGCGGCCATGACGCTGTTGCGCGCGAGCCAGAAGGCGGGGCAGCCCCAAGACTCCATGGCGACTTCGATGGCTTTTTCGCGGTTCTTGGGCGTGTTCCAGGCTGTTTCTGTCATGAGCAATGGATGTTCCCCTAGTGTTCTCTCTCCCTCTTCGACTTCCTCGACGTCCATTGCATGTTCGGAGGGGTCGTTTAGGCCATTTGTCCTGGGGTCTGATTGCTTGAATGATGTAAGTCGTGATGTGATTGCGTATTCCCATAATTGTGTTGCTGTGTCCCAGTCCTCCACTATCCCCTCCTTTGACATGGGATTCCGAATATCCAAGCCGGCCAAAGGGTTGTGAATCGCATCGTCGCCAAAGGTAAATTTGCCAGCGTCCGAGACGCCGTAATTCGAATTGACAAAGGATTTCGGGATTTCTTCTCCTGCGAAGCCTGCGCGAACGCTGGAGTAGCCTGGGTCGAGGATGATTGCTGATACTTCATCTGTTGTTGGGCAATAGTTAGCAATGTTTATGCGCCGCGGGGCATGGCTGGGTGAGCTTGCCTCCACCGTATACGTCAGTCGGCTGGATCGACGAGGTTAATGGTTGAGGGGCCGCCATTATGAGCGCGACTCGTCGGAGATATGTGCGACGTTATTCAAAGGTCTAATTTGAAGGTTTCGGGGTTCTGATGTTGACAATTGTCGCGACAAGCTCCAAGCTACGGCAACCCGTAAGTACGGGCAGCGCCGTTAACCCCTTCCCTTCCCTTCCTCCCTTTCCCCGTCCTTCAACCAGCATTTTTCAACCTTACCATCCACCTTCAGGAATGGCCGCGAATGTATCCCTTTGATGCTTTGATATTCTGTTGCAAGTAAGCATCTAGAAACCTTCACAATACTAACAATACTGACAAGTCTGGGTATTATTAAAAATCCGACCAGTCCTATTCTTCTGCCTTCAGAATCTGCAGGAAATCAGTCACCATGCTTCCTGCTTTTCTGTCCTCTAGCAAACACTATACTATACACCACGTCTCTCATAGTTTGTAATTGATTGGTTTATGAACCAGGCTCTTCATTCCCAACCTGTCACTTGTACTCTATTGCTGCAGTGTTATGCTTCACAAGTCAAGTAGTGACTTGATCGAGTTTGTTTGCTAAGTGGCATCTGCATGTGTGGCCATCTGACCGTCATATATGAAGGTCTCTTTAGCCTCGTGTTTCTCCTTGTCAAGATCTTGTTGCACCTCTATTGTTATATTCCAGCTCTCTTTTGAAAGTTGAAACCTTTGATATTACTCGATGGAAGACCACGAGAAGCAGAATCTGAAGGTTCGTTTCCTATAATTTCACTCAAGCTCGTTCTCATGGTAGTGATGCCTGACTTCCTCTGGATACAGCTAGTGCCTTTAGTTCCTTTCACTCGGCCAAATTCCCGCAGAATCCTTCCTTGGCCATTTCCCTCTCAGCGGCTGCGTCAGCATTTCAGGAAAATCTCTCGCGGAAGATGCCAAGTATGCAACGACCTGAAGCCCACTCAACATCCATTCTCCTTTCTGAGTCGGAGTCGATGTGATTATATAACTGCTCGATCCAAGCTTTCCGGCGAATCAAAATACGACCAGTGTTTCTTCTGCGGTTTGATCATATCGGCCATCTACCAACTTTGTTCAGACCTTAGCCAAGTCGACGTCAAACAATTCGACATTACTATAGCTGTTGTAGACCTTGGGAAAATTGTCCGTGTCCACATTTCTGGCCACAAAATCCCAAACTGGAGCCTCGAGCTCTACAATCCTGGTATGTTCCGTTTGTTGTTATCCGCTACTTAGAAGAAGCCCCAGCCATTATCCATGGGCCCTATAGCACGCCCAGACTCTAAGTGAGTACAGGATCGTCAATGAATTACTGTATCTCTCGCCTTCACCAAGTTAGTCAACTGATTCTGGTACAGCAGCAGCCAAACGCCCTGGTCTTACCATATCACCATTCAGGATTGCGAACGACATCCCAGAATATGCGACGTCGGAAAAAACCTTTCAGTTTATTGCAGACTCTCTTGACAGGTGCAATCAAGCCCATACTGAATGCAAGGTTTCCTCATCAACGTTCATTCCTAAACGACTATTGTACATTGGCAAGACTCCGAGTCAAATATGCCTTGTCGAATCAAGCTCAGCGGAATACGATGCAAAATATGTCGCTTTGAGCTACTGCTGGGGACAATTAACGGCGAGTATCTTCAAGACGACGCATTCGACACTCGCATCGAGGAAAGAACACATTGCTTGGTGTAATCTATCCTCTGTTTTCCAGGATGGTATTCGAGTGGCATATCACTTTCAGATACAATACATATGGATAGATTCGCTTTGCATCATACAAGATAGCATATCCGATTGGGTTGAACAATCATCTACCATGGCACAAATCTATGAGAACGCTTATTTTACCATTGCTGCTACCTCTTCTCCCAGCGCAAACGTGTCTTTCCTGAACACGCCGCGGGAGCATCCTTGCTCAATCGCCCTCCACCAGTGTACCAAAGACAAGGAATCCAATTCGGCTAAACCTGCCCTTAGAGCTCGACGTATCGATGGATACTGTCCATGTATTTCTCACGGGCCGCTTACAACGAGAGCATGGGCATGTCAGGAGGCAATTCTTTCGAAACGAATCGTTCAATATACGCCGACCGAAGCAAAGTGGCAATGTATTGAAGGGTGCGCCTGTGAAAGCTCATTTGTTGAATTGCCTGGCAAGCTCTCAATCCGTTCCGAGTCGACGTTGGATCCCTACCATACATGGCACAGAATAGTCGCAGACTACAGCAGTCGCAACTCAACTCTGGCGTCCGACAAACTACCAGCTATTTCTGGTGTTGCTTACAAAATTTGGCAGCTCGTGTCATCGGAGTATCTTGCAGGACTTTGGAAGAACAACTTGGCCGCGGACCTGGAGTGGTGCGTTTGTGAACCGGCACCACTTTCGTACGGCCTAAGCTGTTATTCTTCGGGTTTAGGGCGAGCAATCGCAGCCCCTAGTTGGTCCTGGGCTTCTGTCTGCGGAGAGACTATTTACTCATCTCTCGAGTCGGACGATTACACGTCCTACCTCGTTATTCTCGGGGCTAGTTGCAGACTCAATGGCCCAAATCGTTTCGGGGAAGTGGATGGTGGTTCTTTGACGCTGCGCGCTAGCTGTTGTCCAGCACTGCTTGCCGTGGAGGACCCCGTAGAAAGAGGCACCTACCAGCTCGTAAAGCCTGAAAATACCGCAAAGCCTGGATATACCTGTCGATATGAGCCGGGCTTTATATTTTCGCCGGACTGTATATTAAGTATCCGCCGACATACAGCGGGAGCTCTCGCTGGGCAAGGGACGCTCCACCGCCAGGTTCGGGATAGAAACTGCAGTGGGGATGAGTCTGTAACGCTCAAAGATCCCCAAACACCAGAAAGCGCCGAGCGTTTCGAGGGTAGCGTTTGGTGTATATTCATGGGCCGGGCACACACACGGAGTTACGATTACCCTCGAGGCCCAAGACGCCAGGTTGATAGTTTCATGGTCGTCGCAGAGTCCTTGTCCACGCCGGGTGCTTTTGAACGACTTGGTCATCTAACTGTCGTTGAACATCACAAAGCATTTCTGAAAAGTAGCGAGTCCAGGGTGATGCACATTGTGTGAGGAGCGAAGTTTACCGAGAAGGAAAACGTTCCAAGATCGGCCTTGGTGGCTTTATATCATATCGGCCAAAACTGCGGGACTGTGATAGAATTTTACACCTGTTGGTCTAGCTTCTCATAGCTGGAGTAGAAGGGAAGGCAGTCGGTCTTTCTGAATTAGACATGTCTTTAGGCTTCGAGAAACTACATCAACAGTTAGGTGGCCTGAGACCGACCGACAATCGGCATGAAAATTTGCGAGTCATCTACGCATTGTTTCCCGTGGCGAAAGATAACATGAAAGCCCTTTATTTATCGACCATAAGGTGGGATAAATTGGTCCTAGATGCTGGTCAAGTGACTGTCCCGCAAATGAATCCTTTTGATAGGAATATTACCTTTTCAGGTCTAGCCACTAACCCATCTCGCACTTTTATATCAAAGCCCAACTATCATGTCCAAGCTTAACAACTATTTCCTACCAAGAAACCAATTGTATCATGGCTATTCACCGATTTATTCAACCCATGCTGCACACACCCCAAGTCCTCACCAGTCCAAATATCAGTAACCTCAAACGCGCCGCCCCCTCGTTCGTGGTGCTTCGTTTCCAAATGGGGGACTTCACTCCAAACAATCTCCCGGTTAGCAGTGACGTTCCACGTATTCAAAGCCAGCACCAGCGTTCCCTTCTCACTCAGCCCGCTCCAATACTCAGCCGGGTGCCCAGCATCAAACGTCCAATCCGGATTCGTCCCCCACTTATACGGCGTCGCCGGCCTCCCAAACGTGCCATCCTGGCTAAAAGCCAACAGATACTCATTCTTCAGAATACCCAGCAGCTCGGCAGGCAAAAGATCCAGCGCCGTCCCGATGATCAGGGGGCTCTTGGTAGCAGCCCAGAAGGCAAAATGGCTTCTGTTTTCCTCGAGCGTCAGGTTCCCGTTGCCAATCTCCAGCATGTCCGGGTCGTTGTGGCCCCAGAAATCCACGGCGTCGAGCTGGAAGCTGTTCTCGTTTAGGATCTGCGCGATGCGCGGCCAGGAGGCGGTGATGTCGCCGGTCACGCGCCAGCTGTTGCCGGTGGCGTTGCCCCAGGTTGTGACGTCTGCTTGGCCCCATTCGCAGAGGCTGTAGAGGATGGTGCGGTTCTGGGCTAGTAGGGCATCTCTCATGATTCGGTATCTCTTGGCCTAGAAAATGTTGTGTTAGCATACCATGTCGTCAATCAACGGGGGGAGATATGTCGGGTGCTCGTACCGTGTTGCTGGTGCTCCAATCGTAGGTTGCGGGGGCCGTCGTATTGTCAACAGGACAAGTCCCGTTGGCAAGAACAGCACCGTTGGTACCGTCTGGGACGCAGCCGACATATCGATCGGTCCAGTTCGAGGGGACGTAGCAGTTGTCGTACTTTAGATAATCGATGCCCCAAGATGCGAACGTGGCGGCATCGAGTGCCTCGACGCCAATAGAGGCAGGGTACCCTCCGCAAGTCTCTGTCCCCGCACTGCTATAGATGCCAACCTTGAGACCAAGCGCGTGTATCTTGTCGGCTGTCCCTTTGATCCCAGAAGGGAATTTGGCGGGGTCCGGAACTATCTTTCCGGTGACATTATCTCTGGCATCCTTGATAGACCAGCAGTCGTCAACTGTAGATGAATTGTTAGAAACCCGAAGGCTGTGGAACCGTTCAATGGTAGGTTCGTACTGTTGACATAATTGTAACCAACGTCTTTGAGCCCAAGACTGATGATTTCGTTTGCGGCAGTCATGATTTTATCTTCATCAACACCACAGCTAAACGCATTCCATGAGTTCCAGCCCAAGGCTGGCAGTTTTCCCTTTTCTGAAATCAGCACGGATATTTTGACCCAAGTAGACACTTTCATACTACTCCATCTTGCTGTACCAAGGCATTTGTACTTGGGAGTATTGTTAGAGCTGCAAGAGCAATTGAAACGAGCATTTTGTTTATTTCCGGTGGGCCAAGTTAAGCTTCGAATATCATGGGAAGTGCCCAGCCCTATATATCTAGAGTCAGAACTTCCAATTATTTCCTTGTTTTTCTTGATTTCACTACCTGCCGCGGCCGCCACGTTTAATTATTATTTAACAACGAGAAAGCTTGTGTTCCAGCATTTTTCTTGAGTCCAATGTTGTAATAGGCAGGCGGATCGGGTTAATTTTCCGGCTGATATGTAGCACCACCACTTACTACGTTTAGCCCAATGGAACCCCCCCTCCGTGTATAGAATAGCCAGGATCAGGTGTACCCTCGGATTAACGTGATCCGCCTCCAATGCTCCTATTCTTTGGATCTAGTAACGTAGAGCCAGCTGCAGCTTTACATCATTTCACTGGTGACAGACAAATCGGGTTCAGATATGAATTTATCCGGCATATTTCACTGGAAAGATTGCTTCCGCTTGGGTTTGGAGCTTTAATATATGTTTGAAGCTGGAGCGATCGAGGGGTTGGATTGTCCCGACCCCGCATCTGTGGCGGGGTAGGGAGAGGAGTAGGATCGTCAGCAGGGGACTTCAACATCACTTGGCAGGCAGGTACCCGAATCTCATTGTGGCGTGGTGGCGTATGTCATAAAAGGAAGGCTGATGGTCTCTCAGAGGAACTGCTACCCCAAGCCTTTAATACCAACAATACTTTATATACGCTCGCTTTGATCGTAGTAGTCATAGAAGTCGTCGCTCCCAAAAATACCGAATGTTGAAGGTGGAGGTGGAGGTGGAGGTGGAGATCCTGCTTCAATGCAACGTTTGGTACTGGGCGCAAAGGAACGACGTCGGGAGGTGTCATCGCCAGAAGATATCAACTCCGAGGTTGATCGAAAACAGGCGGATGATGAACAGAGGGCTGGAGCTCGAGCTTCAGGAGATAACAGCTCTTATAACTTGTCTTAATCAGATAGCCAGGGAATCTGTGGACTGCTATGCCGGTAGCTGGGCTCCTCGGGATTTGCGGAGTGAAACTTGAGAACTGGCTCTAGAGAACGGAAGGGTGGTCGAAATATAGCTCAGAGGGAAGAAGGTGGACCTGATTGCGACGGCTTTGATTCTATAGACCTGTATTAGCTTAATACTATATTTCAGATGCTTCGAGCTGATCTTGCTTGCCGTCAACAATGGCTCGATCGTTATATTTCCCCAGCTTACAATCCAAAGTCGGAAGTGTCACTGCAAGCATCTAGATAGGATCCGGAGAGCCAGACTAATTGATAGAATCCCGGTGCCGGAGACAGGCACACTTTCGAAGCTCAATTGGCCTCTCGACTTTTTCTTCTTGCGGCAGTCGTGATAGAAGACTTTCAAAAACCAGTTCCCGATCGACTCGCGTTCTAAAGGCGTAGATCTCAAATACCGGATGGTATAAGCCTGCGCGGACCCAATCCAGGAGGGCAAGCATCCCATCGTCTAGCTTCAAGATGTTCCTTGGGGCTAGATCCCCATGGCGCATAATGAGTTTGGCAGTTGCGAAACCGAACCTGTGGCTTTTGGGTCCAGGAGTGTAATCCGCGATAGTGTTGAGAAAGTGTTCCAGTTCAGAGACAGAGTTGAAGGTGGAATTGATGCCACTATCCGACCACAAGTATCCACGCAGGGGGCCGCCATCTACTGGGTCGGGAGCTTGCCAAATCACCAAGCGCCTGCAAAAGCCCATTAACAACTTCTTCTTCTTAATGCGCACCTGCAGACTCAAGATACGACGACAGCTCTGTCCATGAATTATCGGTGTCTGTTTGCAATGCGAGTAATGAGCATCATACACGATTGCCACCGAATATTTCGGTCCATTAAAGTAAGGAACATGGGGAGAAAGCAGCTATTCGGAGACAACTTATACTTGCCTTGCCGCCTAAGACATGACATGCTTAGTAAGCGAGGCGAGGGCTTCGTATATGCAACTCCAGGTACCTTACAAAGTCTCAAACAAAGACCAAAGCGAGGCAAGTCAAGTATACTCAACACATATATTATTAACACCCCCACATCATCCCACACGTGGTATCTGCACCCCCTTCTCTTCTCCCGTTCCCCTCCTGTAAACCACCCCCTTCACTGTCTATTTCCATATCCATCCATCCATCAAGTAAGCAAAGCCAAGAAAGAAGATCGCTAGCAATCTGGTATTTGGTATCTCAAAAACAAACAAACAAATGCACATATAAGAAAATATAAAACGAAACAACGTATGCTGGCACGTTACGTCCATCTGCAAAAGACTGCGTGCAATCAAATCAAATCAAATCAAATCGAGGTGTATTGAAATTTTTGTTTGTGTAGTAGTAGGATGGGTACACGGTAAAAGAAATTAATTGCTCGGGTGGAAATCTCTGTTCGATATGAAGAGGCCGTTTTTGCGAAATGAAGTGATGTTTTTTGGTACACCAGATGAATTAAAGAACTTGGGTGGTTTAGCGGCGGGCGGGTGAAACAGGTGCGCCAGTTGTTTCCATATTGCCGGTCAGCTCAGCGACACGGGCTTTGATTCTCGCGACTCGAGATTCGATTGCTATTCCCGTTGTCAGTCTAGCCCCACAACTCGTCACTTCGAAACTTCAAGACTTACTTTCTTCACCACTAGTCTCACCATCATCCCCATCAGTCTTCTGACTGTATCCTCCCCTGCTCTGCTCCTCGCTTTGTCGTTGCGCAGCTCTATCCGCAGCGTTCTTCCGGATCTGTGCCCATCGATCTTGGGTATGCGATTGCTCTTGCTCTAAAGGCGCGCCATCCTCTGATTCACGGGGTCGGGAGAAATTCGGTGGTGCGCCGTCTACGCTCTCTCGTGGAGAGCCTTCCACGAATGCGGGGATGTCTTCGAGTGGTCCTTGGTCGAAGCTGGAGAATGCTTGGTTGGCTTCATGGGCATCGGCCGTGTCAACACGGGAAAGAGTTTCTTCGACCGAGGGTTCATATGGATGTTCGTACGCTTGATGAGGAGTAGCCACAGGGGTTGTATCATCTTCGTTAATACTCTGGCTAACGGATTCCCTCTTCTGGCTTGGCGGTGCGGCTGGAGTAGGAGATGGACTTTTCTTACGGCCCATATTTGAAAGTTTCCTTCCTAAGCCTCCGCTACCTCCGGGTTGCAAACTGTTTTGGCCGTTGGTCACTTGCGGAGGAGCACTTTCCTGGACCTTGGATGGGCGTATTTTGCTTCGTCCGAACATTTTCCTAAATCCACCGCCGCCTCCGGCTTCTTTCTTCTTTAGCTTATTGTGTTGTTTCTTGAACTCAGGACTGGACCCACTTTGTTGTTTATCGTCGGAGGGCCTAGTAATCTCCATACTTGGTTGAGGCAATGGGGATGGAGAGCTGGCCATCGCTGGATGAGACTCCGCCGGGAGGCCAATTTCAGCTGCCTTCTCAGAGAGCTCAAAATGCTGGTCACTAGCAGGAGTTGGTGGAAATGGTGCAGGGGAAGCTACATGTGGTGGGGTGGGCGTCTTGGAAGGCACTGGGGGTCCTGCCTGCGGGGCTGGTGGCAAATTTCTTTCTGGAGATACCTCCGGCTGTGGTTTTAATGTATCCTGGCTCTTCGTGGGGTGGCCATTTGTCTGCATCGTTGCGTCCCCAAGTCCTCGTCCATGATTAGCATTAGCAAGATAGGCCTCTCGAATAGCAGCCTTATCATATTGGTTCGCCCATTGCATCGCCGGAGAAGCAGCAGACCTGATGACTGGTTGAAGTGTAAAAACACTACTGGTCTTTTGGGACATCATATCCATATCTCTTCCTCGTCGAATGCCCATCTGCTGGTCTTCATCGAGCTGTTTTTGTTTTTGCTGTAGTTGGATCGCAGCGGCTTGAATTCGAGCATGCTGGTCTGGGCCAATACTGGTCTTGCTCGTTGCCTGGCTTTGGTTCGTTTTGTATGATGGCCGCAGGCTGGAGTTCGGTTCCGAGCCTTGCTTTCCTGTTGTCGACTTTCGCCTTGCGACCTTATTCTTCTTGCTTCGTCCCCAGAAACTTTTCTTTTCTGCAATATATGCGCCGACTTCGGGTTCAGGTGCAGCGCCTTTGACCATCTCCTCCATGACCAGCCATCTACCACTTCGAATGACTGTTTCAATAAGTGCGCATCTTCCAAAAGCTGCTTTGCGATCTGGTGTCTCTTCACCGGCTAGACTGGTAATCCATACCCACCAAAATGAATCATCCAGATCAAACCTGGTAATGCTAGCTAGCTCACCGGGCTCCAGATGGGATTGCGGTGTTGGTCGATGCGATTGCGAACTTCTACCTCGGGTATCAATAGGAGGGAGGATTTTGTCAGGAGGTAATAACAACGGCGCTGGTCCATTCTGGGCCTCGTCGACAAAGCCGGACGAGAGAAAGTCTGCCCAGGATGGGGTTGTAGGTCGGCCACCAACCATATTTCTGGAGTGTGGAGTTGTCCTTAACCCTTGCGGTTGACGCCTCTTTGCAAAGTTGCTGTCCTCGTCTTCTTCAAGCTCATCAAATCCAGCAGAGAAGCCAATGTCTTCGAATCTCGACCACGAAGCATCCTTCAAGCCTGTCGAATCCTTGGAAGTCGACACTTGCGATTGATTTGCTGTAGAGATAGACTTCAACACTCGGCGACATTCATCCGTCAATGCTTTCACTGGGTCTTCAAAATCCGCGAATTCTTGTAGCGCTCGATCGTCGTCCCTGTATTGGAAGTGATTTGCCCGGCGCAAGAGTGCGAAAGGAGTTGGCGAGACTGAATCAACGATCATCACAACTTTGGTTGTGGAGGACTGCAGGAGTGATGGCCTCTGAGGTGGATATTCCGTCTCCTGAACCAACTTTTGAAGTGACATAGGTAGAGTCGAGATTCCATTGAGTCCCTTGATGGATTCCGGCGACAGGGATCGAAGGTATGCAAAGAAAAGATGACTTGCAGCATCTGCAGCACTAGCTAAAAGTTAGCATGATCCTCTCGAATATTTTTCTTTTCTGGATTTCATACGCTGCCCAGCCTTTGTAACCACCTTCAAACCCACTTCCTCCATCCGAGTGCTCAAATGCCCACCAGCCTGCTAATCTTGACAACTTCCTTCCGCCAAGCCCGTTTGTCTTTGCATGTGCTGCAATGGCAGAAAGTAAATCAAAGAAGTCGAAAATTATCTTAGTCCTAGCATCAGTATCGACACTTAGTGGAATGAAAGTCGCGAAAGAATCTCGAGCCATATTCGAATCTACAACCCCATAGTTAGTTTACGTCCCAGCATATTGAATAAATGCGACGAACCGGACTCGCCAACTTTGAATAGCTCGTATGCCTCCCATGATACCACTCCTCCCGGTATTCTACTCCAGCACCATTTCACTACACTGCATAGAACCTGTACCCCAATTAGCCCATATTGTTGTTCCTGCGACCAATTGAATTTACCATAGGCTCCGTCAATCGCAGCTCGTGTGCCAATCCCTCTCCAGATAAGGAGCCACGGTCGCTGAAAAAATGCCGAATAAAATTACGCGCGGCGCTGGGATCTGAGGTCGGTCGAAATGGGAGAAGGAGGAAGGGGGTATCGAGGCCTGCAAAGGAGAACCATGTTAATTTTTGTGTAACTCCATGTCCAGGGCAATGGCTTGCTGCATAATCGATAGCGGGAAAAGGGGAAAGATGGAGGTAATGATATTTCCATACCTCTTGACTTCAACTCCAAAGTGCATCCGCGGAGCAGCTCCTGTACCTCTTCTGGCTCAAGAGTTGTGCGCGTCCACGCATCGTCCCATCGTGGCTTCGGTGGTGCCGCCGCGATGTTCTCCTGCTGTGCGCCTTTCTTCTTATTTACTTTGGATGGGCCATCTTTGCCCTTCAGCCTCGAGAAGAAGCCTGCCATCGCGAATGGCGTATGCGGTTGGTGTGTTGGCTCGAGACTAGATGCGGTTGTTGTGCATTCGAGTCGCGGAAATTTGTTGTACAGTACAGCAGGGTACAGTTATTATTTGATTGCGCAGCGCCCTCTCACATGCAGGTATGTTTCTGTTTGTTCGTTACCGAGAATGATCCTCAGGTCGACTTGGAGCGATTATTCAATGTGGTCTGGTGGTGGTGGTGGTGGTTGTGAATTGGAATATTTCAGGAGAAGGCGCTTCCCAGATTGGAATGATTAAACTTTATCTTGCCCCTGACTGAAGATTAAGATTGCGCATGGACCCCGGGCGGTGTGAATATGGATAAGTTCAGCCTAGCTCCCGTTAGAGAAGAGAGCTTACGATAAATACCTAGCCCCGAATGGAGAGGGGAAGATACCTTATGTACAGTAGCAGAGTGAGTACCTATTGGTTGTGATATCTAGTCGTGTTTCTATGTGGTGTTGTGGTTGAGGGGTTGAGCTGGAGAGGGGAGGGGGAAAGTGTAGTAGGAGATCTCGATTTCACTGCTGTTGTTTGAAGAGCAGATGCAGAGACGTGTACAAGGACGAGCAATGCAATGAGGTAAGCGGACAGGACATAACAGGACAACCAATCCCAATGCCATCTCAATTAAAGGGAGGCAATTCCAATATGAACCAGGAGCATGGCTCGTTTAAGAAACAACAGGACAATGCGTGAAAGGGACGCGGATTGGCTCGAACCGGCCTGTTCTTGACATATCAGGAGAAAGACCTACAGTACTCTACTGTACCTTAGCGAACTTCCCCTGTATGTACGCCACAGCACCAGCCCAGCCCAGCTCAGCTGCCAGCGCATAAAGCATCGTAAATTTATCAGATCCTTCACTGCAGCCAGTCGATCATCGAAGCGTGGGATGCCAGTCATCCATGATATTGAGTGTATATCGAAAAAGGTACTTAGATAATGCGTCCGCTCATGCTTGGTCACAAAGTTCATGCGTGCGTGCTTTCTTCTTCCGAAATCCTCGTCAATGCTCCGTGTTGTTGAAATAAGACTTCCTCTAGTGAGGTGTTACTTGATCCAATCATCAATGACTTATTAGTTGGATCAGCTGCAAGGCTACCACTCCTACCTACAAGACACAGCCTTCAGACTTTATCTCTTACCCTTTCATTAGTTCATCGTACGCGTATATGAATTGACATCAAGTTGATGGTATCTAAATTGTATTACGAAATGGAAACCATATTCGGATGTCTCGGCGCTGGGTGATCAAACTGTCTCAAGTAAGGCAGGCGAGGACCTGGAATTGCTGTCATATCTAACCTGGATTTCGTTACTTCAAGTAAGAGGGTCTTCCTCGAATTATTCAAGTCCTCAGTATAATGAAGAGGGGATAGGATACCCCTGAGTTGCAATTTTCGATTTTCAACCTTTAAAAATCGCTGTTTATTCAATGTGTATATATATGCCACATCTTTATCTTGTACCTTCAACTTACTTTTACATAAGTCCTTAAGATACGAGAAAACCTATCATACTTTGAAACTCTAGCATGGTTAATACCACACAAAGGAATTGAAGAACTGCTGAACATGTGACAGACACGGGGCTAAGTAATGGGGCCCCTTATACTCTGCCTACCTTAGTACATCTCCGATCATTCAAGCAATACGATCATTTAAACAATACGATCATTTAAACAATACGATCATTTAAACACTAATCATGAGATTCAAGTTAAGCACAACACCATGAACAAACACGCCGGGTACCATCATTGGGTATACTTGAGAGAGGGAAGGGGTAAGAGTCACGTGCCTACCATATCTTCCCCACCTCTCGATTCGAGCTACATCGTTCTCTTACTCTTTGATTTAATTTAACTGAGACGGATTTTACTTTGCTTCGACGACCTGTGCTTAGGGATGAAAGAAAATTCTAAATACGGCAGCTCCTGAATACTTAAAGGTCATGACGTCAAAGACTACTCACACTCACTCCAATCCAAAGATATCTATTTCTAAGATACCTATCTATCTACATCCCTCCTTCTCATTCTCATACCTAAACACAAACACAAACACACATACAAAATCACACCCCCATACCCCTCCAAACCCAACAATATAAACTCCCAACCCGCCAGCTCAACTAGCAAAAATGGTCAAAGACAACGAAACAGTAATCAAGTCCGTCTCCTCCCATCTCCTCCCCCCTCCTATTCTATTCCACCCCCGCTCACCCATCTCCATCTCCACCTCCATCAACTAACCAACACCCCACACCCCCCAAACAGAGAATTCAACACCCTCGTAAACATGTCCCCCACAGACCTAGAAACCTGGCTAGCTTCCACCGACTCCACGTCTTCAGGCTGGGCCAAGGCAGACGGGAGCGGAGAAACCATCGGACACGATTCGTACGCACCCATCCATCCACCTACCCTTTCCCCACCATTAATTACCCCAGTCCAAGCACCATTTGCTAACCGGAAATGTTTTTCGTTTTTCTGTGGTAGTGGGAGGCAGATTATTGAAATCCTGAAGAAGAATCCAGAGAGAGATCCGCAGGGATACGATGAAGGTGAGTTTTATTTACTCTACACCAAGTCAATCTTGCATGCACAGACGTATTGTGGAGCGAGATTGAGAGCAGAGCGAGGGCTAAGCAGGAATATGAATAGAGGATATACCTCACATGAGAAAAGTAGTAGCGTACTGTAAACGCCATCTAGCGCAGGAGGAGAAGGCGAAGCAGGATACAGGGAGTAAGAGCTATAAGAGTTTGAAGAATTGGGGACATGATGCGCAGAAGAGCTAGGTTGTTTGTTTGCATGTATTTTATTGTATTCTGGACATGTGCGGAGTAGGGAGGCCTGGCATCCGATACTTGCTGGGCGTGAGAAATGAGCAATGGAAATGTAGCTGGAGACAAGCTTGGCTTTGTGGAATTTGAGATGGGAAATGACAATCAATCGCTGACCGGTTAACTCCGACAAATGAGATCCGTGATGGGAAGAGGGGAGTAGGTAAGAGATCAAACACCCTTTTCCGCCTCCTCCAACATTGCAGCCAACGCGTCCTCGTCTTCAAACTCATCATCCTCAATTCCTCCCACCACCACCTTTTCCTCCCCAATAATAGCCTTCTTCTCCACGTCCACCTCCACCTTCCCATCCTTCTCTTCCACAACCCCTCCAACCTCCTCCTTCTTACCCCCCAAATCCCAATCCACCCCAGCACCCACCCCATACCGTCCCTCCAACCACTCATTACACTTCCGGAAATGCCCACAGTCAAACCACCCCCGACTAGCACTAAGCGGACTAGGATGCACACTACACAAAACCTCATGCCTCTTGCGATCCACCTTCCCCACCCTCTTCCCCGCCGGCGTTCCCCACGCCATAAACACCACCCCCTGCCTCTTACTCGCCACAACCTCAATAACCCGCTGCGTAAACTTCTCCCACCCGCGATTCGCATGGCTATTCGGCTCGTGCGCACGCACAGTCAAGCACGTGTTGAGGAGCAGGACGCCGCGGTTGGCCCACGGTGTCAGGTCGCCGTATTTGTTGGGCGGGGGCGTGAAGGAAGGGTAGTCGCGCGCGAGCGCTATGTAGATGTTTTTCAGACTTGCGGGCGCGGGCGTGGGGGCGCGCACGGAGAAGGCGAGGCCGTGGGCTTGGAGCGTGTTGTGGTAGGGGTCTTGGCCGAGGATTACGGCTTTGACGGTGTTGAGGGGTGTATGACGGGACCTATTCATGACGTTAGTTTTGATCCAAGTCTGAGCTGTGAGGGCTTTGATGTGGGAGGGAGAGATGGGGGGAGAAGAAAGGAGACAAACCAAGCATAAACATCCTCCATCGGCGGATACACCTTTCTGCCACTCTCAACCTGACCCTTCAGAAACTTCTTCAATTCCAAAAAATCCCGACTCGTAATATCATCTCGCAATTCCTTCAACCAGCTCTCATGCAGCGTATCAATCTCCAACTTCAACAATTCCTTCTGCTCAGGCGTCAAAGTCTTAAGCCAAGCTTCTTTATTGAATTTTATAGCTGGGAGACTGGCCGAGTTCGAGTTTTTGGCCGCAGCATCGCTGGAGACTGTTTTGGGACCACCGAAAAACGACGTAATAGACCCGTTAGCTTTGGGCTTTTTGGCTGCGTCTGAGAGAGGCACGTTGCTTGCTTTGCGTTTGAGAGACATGATTGTGACTGTATGGGGTCTGCGGAGGAAGATGAGGAGAGACAGTTTGAAGGTTCTAGTGGGAGAATGAACGATGTGGGGAGGGTGGAGAAGGAGGTTGGATTTTAAGTTTGTGTGTAGACTTGAGGCGTTGGAACGCGAGCGCGTTAAGTGAGTTTGCAGGGGTACGCGGTGTCAGGCCCGAGCGTGCAGCCAATTGAAGCTCGAGACTTAATTGGAAGTATTTCATGGTATCAGGGTATTATATTATCGTCTATTCTATCATATTCGTACATTTTAGCAACGCCTAAACCGCTATGAAAAGCAAACAGCCAACCTGCATGACTGCTCCAAATTCTCGCAACGCCGTAAAATATACAGAATGGAGTTGTGTAGCCCAGTTCATATCGCCTCCTTTTTCCGTTCCGCCCGCTCATTCACGCTTCTAAAGGTTCTCTTCCCAACCTCGTAGGAACTAATCATGATCGCACATGCCGGAGCAACTTTCAATGTCCTTGGAATCCATCCCCTCCAAAGACCAGAAAAGCCCTCCGTCCTGAAAATGTGCCAGAGAAATCGAGGCATTGATCTCTCTTCAGGGGCCAAGATCTTCTCAACTCCAGCGGGGGTAGTTCCTGGGTCCACGTAAACCTGCCGCCGTGTCTTGCCCACATCAAAGGGCATCGTTATGACTGATGCAACGGCTCCAGATGTTGCACCAGCAATAAAACTATCTGTGAAGGTTGCGGTATGATTTTCCCGACTCTGGGACCTGCTCCTCGCGCGAGATCTAGAACTTTCGGTGCGAAGATCACGTCCTCGTCCTCGCTCACGAGCTTCTGTCAAAGCTCCTCTGATGCTCTCATATCCCCACCAGTAGATCCCGGAGAACGGGACGTCCCGCCAAAGTGTTAGGGTAAGACCGCGCCACAACGAAGTGTATCCGTGACTAGCAACCATTTCTCCGATTCCTTTCACAGTCTCCGCAAAGTGGCCACCTCCCGTGGTTCGACTAGCCTGCATCCTCGTCCGGAACATCTCAATCGGGCTTACCACTCCAGCAGCAAGTATCCTAGCCACCGCTCCAGCGATAAGTGGCGCCGAGTTATCAGAGGCATATCGACTGATAGGACTCTGCTTGTTGAATCGAAGCCAATCATAGCCTGTAAAGTATATGATGTTCCCTGGTACCGTCATGAGCAGTGTTGGAGAAAGACCTCGCCATAACGTTGTAACCCCTTCATTCCGGGCAATCTTTCGTAGTCCATCAAATGTCGAGTTGAAAGTCCTCTTTTGTGTCTCTTCCACCGCACATTCCGCAACCCCTACTCCTGAATTCATATCCCCTATTTTCGTCGCTGCCATACATAATTCGGTATTGTTGGTGGCAAAGAAAACCTCGCGACAACAAGCCGTTACTCCGAGATTCGGCGGAAGGGTGTTGAATGACTGCGAGGAATTCAAGGCAAGCGTCCGTATACCTCTGAGCGGTGACTGCGTTGGCTGCGACTGCAATCGGACCCGGACAACATCGAGAGGGGTAACTATTTCGACTATCAGTAGGCGCAAACGCATATATTATTACTTGACTTACCCAATATCGAAGTCAACAAGCTGCCGGACATGGCAGACAACATCTTCTGCCCGGCAGTGAGGCCCACCTCGATATCCTCATTATCGCCAGACATGGCTATCGTTTCTTCGACTCCGGGAATTGGGGCATCGCCGTGTAATCTATCGTGCCCTTGACCTTCCCAAGTTGTATCCTTTGCAAAAGTAGTGGCGAGCTCTTTGTCCGCTTGGCCGTGGTCGTCCCAATGGGCAGTCATCGACGGATTTTTTGTATAGATTGTGTTGGTAAGACACAGTTCGTTGCAAGCTTGCTGGCAATACTGATAGGCGCGTTTGTTGGTTGTTTGTTGAAGCTTTGTTCAAACTGAGAGAAAGAAAAGTCCATGACGCTGGAAAAGTATTTACCAGTAAAGGCCGAGCTCCGATAGCGCTAGAATACACCGAGAATCCCTGGGGGACCCCACATATTTAGGGTATTTTAGCCTGCCTAGCATCTTTAGGGGCGGCGATAAGATATAAACATTTATAGACGACATCTCCTGAAGACAACCACCAGTCCACCACAATCCCTAATTTCTTTCATGAACTTTTTATAGACTGCACAATACGAGACAAAAATGGAAGAAGCAAACCCGGAATTAGAAGCGTTTCGGCGGAAATGGCGAGAAGAAGTTTCCGCCAAAGTCCAAGACCCCTCCAAATCAACAAGTTCCTATAAAGAACCCCGCAGACCTCGACTTCCTACACAAACATCTGCACGAAGATCCTCGAAAACCTCAGAAGAAGAACATGATCATGTTGAACCTCTGACTAACTCTGGGCTTGATGCTCCACGGACTTTTGACGGCGACTTTGCCGAAAGTTCCAAGTCTGCGAGTAATGAACCACAATCTGCTCTGGAACACTATGAGAAGGCGGTAGAGAGGGAAAACCAGGGCAGTCTAGGGGACAGTCTCAATCTCTACCGGAAAGCCTTCCGCGTAGGCTTCAATTAATCTCCATTTAGAACACAACTGACTCGTTTTATAGATGGACCACCGGGTTGACCAAAAGTACAAAAACAAGCATTTCCCTCCATCTTCTTTCGTTTCGAAACCTACCAACCCAAACCCATCAAACGCCCCAGTTACAGTACCCAATACCGCCCATCACTCCCTAGACGGGCCCCCACAATCACTCAAAGAACTTATTGCAAGCTTTTCCGGCCTCACAATAGAGCCTGCACCTCCAGCTGTAGAAGGAACCCCAACTCTCCCATGTCCTTTAGCAGAGCTGCCAGACGAAATAGCAATCCACATCTTCAAAGAAGTGGCCATCCGGGATGTAGCCTCTTTCGTCAGGCTAGCCCAAGTCTGCAAACGAATAGCCTATTTAGTCCTCACCGAAGAGCAAGTCTGGAAGCGGATATGCGTAGGATCCGAAGTCGGATTCGGCGCTATGCACTATTCGTGGCAGCGAGAAGTCCTCGGAGGTCCATTACAAGAAGACCATATCCTGGATCCAGGCGATTCCGAAGACGAGGAATCCCTCATGCCGCTAAGCAAGGAGGCTATGACTGATGCATTGCTCCCCGCGTATTCGTCTTCATGGCAGCAGATGTTTCGTCTTCGTCCGAGGATTCGCTTCAACGGCTGCTATATCAGCACGGTCAATTATATCAGACCCGGCCAGGGTACTATATCGCAAGTTACGTGGCACAACCCGGTGCATATCGTGACTTATTATCGATACCTGCGCTTCTTCCGAGATGGAACGGTTATTAGTCTTTTGACGACAGACGAGCCGGGCGATGTAGTGCACCATCTCACGAAAGAGCTGCAAGATACCCATCGAGGCGGAGGCTCTGCCTACCTCCCGTCGATGGTCATGCAAAACGCTTTGCGTGGACGATGGAGGCTTTCGACCGTCGCCGATAACCCTGACGCCGATCTCAAGGACGCCGAAGGTATTTTATTTGTCGAGACTGAGGGCGTGAATCAGAAGTACATGTATCGCATGAAACTCTCTTTGCGCAGTTCCGGGAAGGGCGCAAAGAATAACAAATTGGTGTGGCAAGGCTTCTGGAGCTATAACCTCCTGACTGATGATACGGGGGAGTTTACGCTTCGGAATGACAAGGCGTTCCTTTTTAGTCGGGTTAAGAGCTACGGTAGTGGAGTCTGAGATAATGAGATGAACATTTTATGAACACGCTTTGTTTTGAACGGGCGAGTGCCGCTTCTCTTGATATTTCATGTTTCAATTGTGCAAATGGCACCCACCCAGAATCATACTTCTACCCAGCCGCCGGCTAGGGTATTTCGCCAACGCTCCTGTCGAGACGACGATGAGAATTTGGGAAATGGGGACAATACTCTGCAATGTGAGTATGTACTTGCTTTGTATGTAGAGCACCATTCAGAGTTTATTTCTTAGAATATTTTGACTTTTGTATTTCAAGGTAAGAAATAGCGAGTTGCTATTAACTGTTCCTGGATTATAATAATGGCTATGAAAGAGATGTTTGAGTTATTGTCTGACAACTTTCGAAGTCTGCTTGAGGGTATGGCTGTTCTGTAATCTTGAAGTTGGAAATCCACCAAAAGCTTGGGGGCACTCTTCATGATGAGGCAAATGCCGCCAGATTGTTCTTACCGAAAATACTGCGCCTTGTATATCCGCGATCTCCGCCCACCAGGCCCTCCTCTGGGATGGCCATTGCGCGTACATTTACGCAACGGACTATGCCCAACCTTGCGTTTTGAGCCTCATTTCCCTTCCTTTTCCTCCTTGTGTATACTTTACGACGGTTCGGGGCTCTAAAAATCCAATTTCGATTTTACTTCTAATTGCGCCCAGAGCTCCGAGCTCCAAAAAGGGCATGCTGAAGCCTTGAGTAAAGGCACCCCGTGGCTCTCTACTCGAGCCTTATAGGGCGTAGGGCGGTGCGTTGGTGAGATATGCTGTCTCTGTTATGGCTTACTACTTTTAGTATTAAGGGCAATTCCTGGGGCGCACTCTCTTACTGCTATACTTGCCTTTTGGGCGAGTAGATAGGAAGTATGCTAGAGGCCTGCATTTATACAGCCAAGCAATAGGAAATTCCTCGGGACACAAGTGCTTTTTATGACCCCCTCGGGCGTTGCAGAGGGCCAGGAAAGTCAATCTACGTAAAGGACTGAGTAACATCCTACCGTATAAATTAGGATAGTGCCCTACCCTACACCGACCCCCCGTTTGATATTGCCCTAGGTCTAAAGCTATTACCTGTACAACGCTAGTATCATAAGCCGGGTGCTTTATATTATTAACCACTATAAGGGGTAGCCAAGTGGTGATTTATAGAAGCAAGATTATGATCCACAGAAAGATTCATAAGCCCCCCTTTAGGTACAGCTAGCCCCAAGTCCAAAGCCATCCTATGTACACGAAAAAGCGTAGAACCTCAGGGGCACTATCCCAATTTATACGGTATTTTTGACTGGTTATTCTCACAGTTGTAATATTGGATTTAGTCGCACTCCGAGCGGCTTTCCGTTCCAGTTCCAGTTCCAAGGGTCTTGAACGAGTCTGCGTCTGCCACTACTTGTAATGACACAAATCTGCTTGGTTTTCAGGGGGTATATCGAAATCAAGACGTTGGAAGAAGCTAGGAGATCAATGACTATCTAAACCTATCACGGCGTCTGGAAGCAATTGCAAGGCCAACGCGTATAACTCACTGCCTGACCGCTCTTCCCAAATCAGGACTCGAATTGGTTTTTGCCCGACTAAGGCTTGCAAAAGCTGGACTGTTCAAGACTTGCATCTGCGGTGTGTTGATCATCTCTTGAACAGCTGGCAGTTTAACAAAGAGCCGCATCCTCCAAGTATACCGTCCCACCCACCAGACCCACTTCATATAAATGGTGTGCATGAATTTTATCGCACGCCCTTACCCCCCCTTAAAGCCTTGCAAAGTAAGAATCGGGGAACACCACATCGAGGCATTGATGCCTTACTTTGCACATTATATTGCGGTGCTTACATGGCATAATCGACAGCCTCGTTTTGCATGGTGAGGGCCACATGTGGCGAGCCTCAAGTAATTTAGAGGGCAAAAAAAATGGTTCGGTGAAAGTGTTGCAGGTTATACAGACCTTTGATTCGAGGATAACTTTTATTTTTCAATCGTGAGTGCTCAGGGGCGTCACTTTCAGTTATCGTACTGCATACAACCTCATCCTTTCAACGAGGCATCAAAATTGCCTTACAGACATCGACTTTCTCACCGAAATGGCGGTCTGGCAAAGATAAACAGTATTAGTATATTATAGTTTCTCTTCCACCACTGTTTTCAACCTCGCTGAGCCTCAATCAATTGTGCCTCAATTTCCAAGACTTCGGACGTTTTTTCTTTTGAATCCGCCTTGAATATCCAGCTGATCCTAATCACTCCACACCCTCACAATGGCCACCAATTCGTATAGCTGGGACAATGCCCTGTGGGACTACATTCCTGCGTATCACCTAACGGAAGAGATTGTGAATGGATTCCTTCAGGAAATATTTGGTTACTTTAACTTCTATACTGAGGTATGACTTCCTTCGTCTGGTGTATTTAATGAGCACTAACATTCTTCTCAGATAACTAATGATCAGTATAAATTCTGGGTCCCGCAGGCCTTGTCCACAGTAAGTCGCACAATTATAGCATGCACCACGTAATCGTGGTTTGAGGCTAACACATGTGTAACTAGGGGCAGCGGCAGGGACTGTTAGGAAGAAGAATCCAAGACACTCCAGTAAGCGGCAGTAGCAGTGGGACCGGATATCAAACTTATGGCGGCACGTGAACAAGCCTTTCGAAATGCGGTTTACAATTCCAGTTCCTGGGCTTTTGTCAAAAGGCGGATGTAATCGCTGGAGGTTTATAGTTCTTAGGTTGCGGAACTTTTCTTTACTATCGACGTGGCAAGCTCATGCGCAGGTTTCTCTAGGTGGGCGAGTGGGCTATGTCCTGTACGGGACCCAGAGGTGCATAGCCCGTGGAGCCAATCGTGGCACCCCATTTTCGCCCGAAGCTTTACTGGATTTTTAGGTTACCACGAATATGTAATGGGGGCGGGGCTCCTTCTTACCGGTCTTCTTCTTTTGGTCTATTGAGGCTCATTTTCATGTTTTGGCAACGACGGACAAAACATATAAGCAATATACTCTCATGATCTAAGTGACATTACTCGAGCTATACTATAGTGCTTTTCCGGCTTTTCAAAGTTTAGGCCTTATCTTGAACTCAATTCTAGGCATGCAATTTCCACTTTCAGGTGAGGAACTGCTTAAGATTTCATGTCTGCGGTCCTCATCGTTCCCCACAAATGTCATCAATCCGGAATCTCCATCGCACCACTTGGAACGCTACTTCGACAGACTCCAGAAGCAGAAAGGGAGGCTCTTTGTCCAAGATGGCGAGGCTGCTGTTGACATTTTAGAATATGATGATTGCGTTCAAGGTACGCTAACGACATGACGAGAGACACTAACGAACCTATGGGTGTATTAACCTTGAAACTTTTAGAATTTCAATCTACTTGCGTTTCGAATGTCTTCCAGTTGAATGGCCGACTTCAGGGGGGAAGCCAGCTGTACGATCATGATGATCCGAGATGCAGATTCATGTAAGGCCTGATTTCCTTTCTAAGCTCCAAGCTAAACTTGAACAAACAGCTTCATTCACTCTCCTCATTCACGAGCACACCTCAAACTAAGCAAAGAAATGCTGGATTGTACTTTCACACACCATCAAGTAATGCCCGCGTTTTTAGACTTCGTTTTCCCATTTGGAGATCAAGAGAATATGCAAGATTTTCATTTTAGCGGGTTTCGAGAGGAAACTCGGCTGCTTGCTTCGGATAGAGAGTTGAGTATTCCTGCATTAGGTAGATCTGGCCGTGATATCCGACTGTGTTATAATTTAAAATCAGTCGAAAGTTCAAACAGCAATCCTAAGATGCCTTGGTCTATCCGCCAAGTAGCTGTCTATCATTCATTTGATGTGGAGACAGGAAAATCGTTCTGGACTGTGATTAAAGGTAATCAGCTGCTGAAGAATCGGATTGAGGCTGCGACGGTCTTAGCAACAAGTGGCAGAGGAATTCTTAACTCCTTTGAGAATACAGCCAGTTCGTTTTCCTCGGCTCTGGCTACGCACCTAGCTATCTGCGATTGGTGCGATGAGGAATGGCGCTGGTATCTCAATGACCTCGAGGAGAAACTTCGAAACGCGACGCTTAATTCTTTGGCAATACCAATTATAAAGAAGCCATCTCCAACTGAAGAGCCGCCTCGCCAAATCACCAAGCAGTCATCGCCGTCCGTTTTCCGACAATTTTCAAACTTTACAAAGGCATCAAGAAAAACAGGCTCGTCGTGGACATGGTCTAGCAATGGAAATTTAGACATGGAAAAGCAGCAAATTCAGCTCTCATTCCCCCAACCGAGCGAGCCTGTATCAACTCCCGGCAGACCACCTCCACCTCCTAAGCTTCCTCCTGGCATCCCGGGCGTCATTCATAATGAGAACGACAACGATGATAACCGGTTTACGTTTGGCGATTTGCAGCAAGTTCAATATCTTGAAGAATGCGCAAACGAAGTTTTCCTAGTTCTTGAGGCAAATGTTGATGTCTTGGAGGAATTGCGAGAGCATTACCAATCGACAATTAAGGACGACGACTTTCCCGAAAATATCAAAACTGGTTGTAAACGAGAGTTTGTTCGTTTTGAAAAACGTCTTTCAAGTATCACTGCCAATCTAAGGAGGCAGCGATCCAGGACCCAGAACTTTCAACGTCTTCTTGGTGAACGAAAAAGTCTTGTAAGTAATAAAATTTCCATTCTAGTGCATAGAATGCACATTTATTAATAGATTCTAGCTGTATGGTATACTCAAGCATTGTGGCATCGAAGCAAGCAATGACCTTGCTACGAAATCTCAATTTTCGGCAAAGCGGATGGAAGCTATGACCGAACAAATGCATCAAATTGCCCAGAAAACAAAAGAAGAAACCGTCTCTATGAGGATAATAACACTCGTGACACTGTTTTTTCTGCCGGGGACATTCATCTCAGTGAGCCTCCTATTTGTCTCTTAAGCGTCATAACTTTCCTTGACGTCCTTGGCCCAGGAATATCTACTGACATTAAGATTGAACACGAAGACGATAATGAGCACTGATATTATCCACTTTCAAGCAGAATCTAACACTTATGGAAAGATTTTTCAACTTGGTGCATTGGAGCTGTATCTTGCAATTACTATCCCGCTTATGGTGGTTACTTTTGCGGCATGGTATTTGGTTTATCGCTGGTTGAACAGAAGAGAATGAGCAGGGAATAGACTGGGATGTTAACAACATGACTGGACTAAGTGTTTGTCATGACTGCTATGATGGGGGCACTTGAATGCTTTGGTTTTCCAGGGTCAAATAGATTTCTCAATTCAAAGTTTATTCGTGGACTTGCGAGTTAGACTATCCCTAAACACAAATTAGTAGATGACAATGTTTCTACCTTCCTATCCTTCCAAGATTTTG
Organism: Lachnellula cervina; assembly: GCA_007825325.1. NCBI lineage: Eukaryota > Fungi > Ascomycota > Leotiomycetes > Helotiales > Lachnaceae > Lachnellula > Lachnellula cervina. The sequence continues at coordinate 13,106 of QGMG01000253.1, read as the reverse complement.
TCCTCTAGAGTGGTAAACAGAGCTAATGTAGCTGGAAAGATTGGAGTGGGAGGTTAATTCGCTGGTAGATATTAGCACTTTCTACGTTTGAATTAATATGCGGTAATTTACTAAAACCAGATAATTACCAAATTTAACTACGCATAGAGTTAGATTAGACACTTTAAGGTTTTCCTACTACTGTAGAAACCCTAGAGGGTGCGCTAGAGATCTCCCTAAAGAGTAGAGCATATCAACCAGCCTTTATAGGGCATCCTTTAGCGTTATGCGAGAAGGCGGCATATAGTGGTTTTGAGCTAGTAAGGTCGTCGATATATTAGACTATACACCTTGAAATTAGGCGATTAATAAATGAGTAAATTGGAATAGATCACCTAGATCTTTGACAGGATAGCAGTATCACGTGTGTGGATGATTTACCAAACTACCAGAGGCTCTGAAACAGGGGTTCTAGCGGACTCTTGGATCGCGATGGGAATATGCGGTGATCAGTGTCCCGTGAAAGCAGCTGGGAGTGCCCCGCAGATAATATTGAGGGGAAGGCTGGCGCTATAACAAACAAGCAGCTATTAGTACAGAAGGAGCTCTATCTAGTTCCATTGTTACTTACTTTCTACAGTCGGCTACGGCCCATATTGTTCAGGTTAGCTATAACGGTTACGATGCACCCATAAGCAATCATAGTATACTCGTACCCGAACCGCGATTAAGTTGTTTCAACATCAATCCAAGATTTCAGACAGAAACCTCTCCCATATTCTGCCTGGTGCGTTGTATTTAAACCCCCTACTAGTGTGGCTGAATGGGCATCACGGTGCAGTCTGCAGAGAAGAGGCTTTCTCTAGGGCTCCACCCACACCTACCTTCGATACTGCACTGGCTCGCTTGGCTCTGCACCCCTCTTTGCGGAGTAGCTACCTTCAATTTTCTATACTCCTTTCTTTCCATCTTCTAGGCAGTAATCTGCTGCGCCTCGGCGAGGCTCTCCTACGATGTCTTCCTAAGACAAGCTAATCGATGCAATGTTAGCGGCTCTGCGTGCCATTGATCTCTACGCACAGTTTCACCGACTCACCTACACACTCATTTCCTTGTCGCTCAAGCCAACTGATGGGCTTTCCAAATGACAAAGACACGAGATCAACGCAACTACGAGAAAGCTATCCAAGGTTTCCACTCCTGGATGAACCGACGATACACTCTCGAAGTCTTTGATCCCGAAAGATCGCCCCCTAGCACTCGCTTATTCATGGTAATGAATGAAGTTCAGAGCTATCTGACCGACAACAATCACCAGAAGCTGAAAGGAATTATTGACGTGTTATTCGAGGATAGCGATGGGGTAATCCTAACAGATATAATACCAGACTACGTGGCAGTCTTCTGCATCCTCCTAAAGATCAACAAAGGACATTATATCAAGCACTTTACGCGCTACGGCCCTCTCAGCGATGCAAAGCTACCATTCGACTCGAGAACCCCACCTCAGTACTGGCCCTTAGGCGACAGTGACCAGGACTTCCTAGCAAAATTCTGTGAACATCAATGGACTTTCTGCACTCCCTCATTACCTCCAGCTACATCCGACAAGTATTTTGACTCCAAGACAGTCTTGCCGATCACCTTCAAAAAGACGCTTCAATCTGGCAGCAGCGCGAATCTCTCGCTCATTCACATTCATCCACGGTACAACAGATTGTTCCTAGAACAAGAAAGAAGAGAAGTAAGTTAAAAGAGCCAAACTGATTCTGCGATTTTTCTAACGCCCAGCAGGGTTTAGGGACAGCTGCGAATCGATTCGTCCTCAAAACATATTTCACGAAAGATGCCGAGAGATACTATCAGACGGAAGTTGCTGCTTTCGGGAAGTTAAGATTTAACCCCAACATTATACGGTTCTATGGAAACTTCACCAGAGGAGACTCTTATAACATACTCCTTGAATATGCGGACGAGGGAACACTAGAGAGTTACTTCGAAAAACAAGCACCGCCCAGGGACGGGGAGCAAGTCATAAAGTTCTGGGAACGTTTATTCAAAATCATCGATGCTTTGCGAGGAGTGCATGAAGTTGAGCCAACGACTGCGGGCGGACCCCGGATATTCCAAGGGTGAGCTTGATTTTGACGCACCCAAAAGTCAACCTGATACGTCGCTAACGACCTGCTTAGGTGTCATCACGACGTGAAGCCGACGAATATTCTTGTTCTGAGCAATGGGTCCACGAACGCGCACGAATTCCAATTCAAGCTTGCAGATCTCGGAATCAGCAATTTCAAGCCGAAGCAGAAACGCTCCATGACAACTTCCGAGTCTGGCACTCGCACATATGGTTAGTATCTCCTATCTTTTATAAAGGGTAGCGTGGCTGAATTCATACCTAGGTCCACCAGAACTTTACAGGCCAGCTGGCGCACATAATCACAAACTCCCAATAGGTCCAGATGTTGACCTGTGGTCTCTCGGATGTATATTCAGCGAGGCCGTGCGGTGGCTTGTAGATGGACCACATGGGGTGATAGAGTACCGCGGGGAACGCGCAGCCGAGACAAGTCAAATTGGTGACTTCAGAGATGGGGATTGTTTCCACAATGGAGAGGGCCCTTTGAAATCGGTTGATAAATGCCACGAGAAGTGTGCCGATGGTCTCATTCGGAAAGACTTCATCACTCACAAAGTCATCGAACACATGATTCCAGCAATGTTTGAGAAATCTGGTGATCGACTTGCGGCTCGAAGCCTGTCCCGTATGGCAGATCGTTATATTATAAAGGCACGCGAAGACCTCCGAAAAGCTTCGAGCAGACCACCGGACAGCCTGATGGGTCCACCACCGCCACCCAAGCTACCACCAGATAAGAAAGGACCAGGAATGAGAAATGTAAATGGGCTTGGGATATCTACCCCGCATTATCCTACAGCGCCATTGCAATACTCCAAAGAAGACATGTATACAGAACAAAAATCGACCATTCTTAATTGGATGACTAGTAGCAGTCCAGAATCTATGTTTGAGTCAGGAATCTCAACGGGGGACTTTGTAGGAAGACCACAATCAAAGACAGGAACTTCGAGCTTTGCAAATGCGGATATGTCTCTCCCCTCTGAAACAGCCTCTCGGAAACTATCCAAGACACGACCAGACGAACAACATGGATCTCATCAGAGGACCGGGTTTCGGTCATCAATCCAGCACACAGAACCTCAACGCACACCACGTGGCATGCATCCTAGCAACCACTCAAGTAACGGCCCGCTTCCAAGGAACGATGTATTGGATGATCAAGCACCAGGTGCAACATCGGGAATAATAAAAAGGCATCGAATCAGCACTGGAAACAAACACCGGCGGTCTCACAACGGGAAAGAAGCCTTTCGCCGTAAATCAACCAGTTCGGACTCTGAGGTTCTTTCAGTGGTAGAAGCCCCCAGTATTCCAGCACAATCCCACAAGGCTGCTTCCCGTGGGAGGCCATTCAGTACACCATCAAGTGTTCCAATCAGAGAAGCCTACGAACTGCAGACAACCGGGGAATCATCCGACAATATTTGGCTTGACGACCCCACAGTGATTTCGCTTACGCCCCATGTGGTTGGACGGAGACAAACAAAGATAAAGTTTAGGGAAATAACACCGCTTCCTTCAACATTACCATGGTCGCCGCCGCCCTCTCAGTCAATTAAAGATGTTTTGAAATGGAAAAGAGAGAGGAAAGAAGATAACTTTTGGACGCTACGGACGCGAGAAAAAAAGATAGCGCAATGGGATCTTTTAGAGCGCGTCAAGGGTCGTGATCACGTGCGCCCCCTTTCTTCCACTAACAGAAGTGCTTTACGCTAACCTTCTTAGGTATTCTTGATTGATGATTCTGTTAGTATGAAGCCTCACTGGGACAAGAGCGATGATAGTCCGGGTGTTGTTAAAGTCTTTGAAGCTTTGTCATATTTAGTGAAGGAAACAGATGACGATGGCATTGACCTTCTCTTTACTGTCTCAGGAGAGCGGGTTAGCGCCCGCAAGTCAACGACAAAGTTAGTGCAACTCGTGAAGGAACGAGAACACAAAGGGAATACCGATATCAACTTGCGTCTAAACAGCCTGTTCGACGACTACAAAGCCGAATTTCACAAGCGGAAGAACATTTTCAGCAAAGACCCCAAGAAAGTCAAACCGCTTAGCCTCTATATTCTCACCAATGGAGTTTGGGAAGAAGGCAGTGACCTTGGCGAGATCATTCAGCGTCTCGTTGGAAAGCTAGAGAACGTGGGAAAGACGAGAGAACAGGTTGGGATAGAATTTATTAGTTTCGGGGCTGATCCAGTCGGTCTTGGACGCATGGAATATCTCGATTCTAAATTGAATTTATCTATGTATGCGGTCTTCCTCGCATTTGAATTCTCTTTAGATCCAACAAAGGCTAACCTAGATTTGCAAAATAGGGATGTCATTGACCATGAACCTTCCAAGGGCAACGTTTGGAAAATGCTTCTCGGTTCTTTCAATAATACTTGGGACAATTATGCCGATTTCAAAAGACAAAGTCATTCGAGTAGCAGAACTTTAGATGCCGGATCCGGGAACAATATGCCTGTATATGAAACATGATTCTGGTTCTGGAATTCGGATACAAGTTGATCCGAGTATTCTGTTTTATATAAGCTCTGCGAGGGCACTTTCGCGTGCATGCATTTCATTTCTGCAGGGGGTTTTCTTGGCTTGGATTTCTATATACATTCGCTGTTTCCATTGGCGTTAAGCATAGAGATACCCTCGGCCTTTGCATCCGGTGTATTTTGGTTTTGTACATCTCTTGGTGGTTTTTTCATCAAAGAACGGGTACATTGTCAGACTTTGGAGTATTTCGGTGCCTGAAAAATAGATTAATTTCCGAAATAGAGGCAAAGATCTGGAGCTTATATTTGAAAGCAGTTGAAATGGTGGGAGGCTATGTGGCAAACACATACAATGTATATTATCTAGATCTTAAGATGCTTCAGCTACTATAAGACAATTGATGAAGAAATTCCACATTCGCCGTAATTGACTAAACTCAAATTCGGCAACAGACTTTTGGTTCTGGCAGCAGGAAGAAAACTCGACCGGGAGACCGACGGACACGCCCTCAGTTTTAATCACTCCCCCCAACAACTCATTAATGACCTAAACACTTTATTTTATCCTCATGGCAAAACAAGTTTAGTATTCCTAGTCTGGATTTATTCTTCGTACATTATCCCTAGACTTCATTTTCCCGCACCGTTTTCCAATAACTAACCGCCAATTACATTATCTAGACAGCTAACCCGAGCCCAACGAGATCTAAATAACAACACTGCATTTGGACCAACTTTCGACAGACTGACTTAGCATCGACCCTTGATTCATGATTCGTGGGTCTGCCATTCGAATTCGCACGGCAACATCATTATTCAAGATCTGTTTGCAGGGACCTACAAATAATTGAGGAATACACCTAGCCTAAGGTAGTCTTGAATAATTTTTCGAGTCTCCTGGCATTCGAGAATTGTTAAAAATGGACGCATGGGGGTCGGGTAGCTTCGAGGACTAGTTTAGCCCATGGTCGTTGAATAGAGTATTTGTAAATTTTCGCCACAGAAATTAGTGCGTGTAATCTGTCTCTCAGATGGTACCTGGGTAGATGTACCCAGATAGAGCCTGGGAGAGGATGTTGGCTGCTTAGTGTAGGCTATACCATGTGAGCACCACCAGGAACCAGCACTTAACAAATATAGATAATTTCGCTTCCTCTCTATTTCCCACATCTTACAAATGATAATTATTTCTCTCTTTTCTAGAGTCATTATTGCTTAAGCCGATAATAGCTAGGAATACCCTACGAATGTCAGGGAGTTCTTGCAAGGCCAGCCCCTGAAATTAGCGAGCCGCCACTAAATATTTAGCGCCCGTTGCCTAGCCCCGCATTTTAGGGGGTACATCAATCGCTTATCAGCAACCAGCGACACTTTCAAACCTTCAATATCATACCTTCCGCAACAAAATGGCCATCCCACCAAATCTATACTGCCCCCTCTGCGGATGTCCATTTGAATACCACTCTGTCTACGACCCTAGCACCGGATGGGCGCGCGTAGAAGGAGCATGGCTCGATGTGTTGAAGAAAGCCCAGGTACGCCTCACGAGACGTCGATGAGAATGAATAAAAAGCGCGTCCAGCTTGTCAATTTGACTAACAACTGCAAAATTAAACAGTGGCTTGAGAAATACCGACTCATAGGTCGAAGTATCTCTCTCCTAGATTTCGCTTTAGATGCCTTGGAATCTGAAAACACGTATGTTGCGCTCCATACATATATATCATATATACATCCTTTATACATCCTTTATACCATTTTCATTTTCGGGGACTAACATATTTACAGACCCAAACCACTCCACCATTCCCGGCCTCTTCATTTCCTCACCCGCAACCCTCTCTCCAGGAGAAGACGGCTACATCTTCCGCGTCCCCAACACCAGCACCAGCGCCAGTGCAACAAGCACAGATCTCCGCGTCTTTAACAGCAACGCGCGCGGCGATGTGCTTTTCCCGGTGCACGACGCGTGTCTGGAGATCGCGGAGCGTGTTGTGGCGTATCAGGATAGGAATAGATCATCTAGTACGATGTGCAATTCCAATTCCAATTCCAATTCAAAGAGTATAAGTATGGGTATTACTATCGAAAGAGTGTATGAGGGACTATGCAAGCAGCACGCGGAAAACATGCGCAAGAGCGGACATCAGGAATTCTGTTCCGTGGGCTTGGAGTGGTCGCATACCTATTACGGCGCCGATACGCTACAGAGCGTGCTTGGATGGATTCTGGAAGACGGGGATCAGGTGAGTGAGTGTGTGCATGAATGCACAGTTTGCTAGTCAGCTATCCCTTCTTAATATACTAACCCCCGCGTCCGCGTCCGCGTCAACAGGAATACTGCAGCGATCCCATCGCCGTACCCAACATTACGACTTTCATCCTAAGCTTACTACCCACCAACCCCACACCCGCATCTCTAGCCCCTCCTCCTCCTCTCCCAACCCTCCAAAACCTCCACATCGCAGACCCGAAACCGCTACAGCCAAGTCCTAGCAGAACATCTACATCTCGCCGCGATACCCTGCCCGTAGAAGTCTGGGATCACATCGCATCGTATCTCTCAATCCCCTCGATCCTATGCCTGCGCATGCTTTCCCGTAAGCTAGCGGCGCGGTATTATCCGGACCAGCGGTTCTGGCTCGGACGCCTGCTTTCGGGGGTGCTGGCGCCGCGTGTTTGGGATTTGGGGAGGAGGGAGTGCTTTATGGAGGAGAGGAATGGGAATGGAAATGGAAATGGAAATGGAAATGGGGCTGTAAGGGCGAGAAATTGGAAGGAGTTGGGGGAGTTGTTGCGGGGGAGGGTTTGGAAGTGGGATGTTGTGAGTCGGGGGGAGGCACTTGAGCTTGAGAAGGAGGGGATAAAGGCTCCTTGGATGGGATATAAGAATAGATGTAGGATCTGGATGATTGTTGAGAGTGCATTGGAAGTTTGAAGGCTGTCACCAATCACCAGTACTGTGAATTTGTTTAGACTTTCAGTACTGGTATGGCTTTTGTATAACGTATCCTGCGATACATTGCATTTCTTAGCAACATGAGCACTTATCCAACTTCAGGTAGGTAGCAAATCCTATGCTTCTGAGAACTACACCTATTGACAGCCCCAGATATGGTTCAGATCACAGATTACCGGCCCCTCCCTCTCTTCAGTCCTCCACCAACCCCTTCCCACAAACCTTCTTATGAAACCCCCAATCGCTCTTCTGATGCGCCTGCCCACAATACCGCTGCATCTGACACCTCGCACAAGCATTAAGATTCCTCTTCTCCTCGCACCCCACAAACCCACAAACCAGATTCTCATTCTGCGCACTCAACACCACTGCAAAATCCGCATTATCCGGACTCCGAATCTGATCCGCCAGGCGATCCGCAACCCGTGCAATATACAGCCCGCCGAACTTCCTCTTCCACGCCTTCAGCTTCGGCAGCAGGTCCTGGAGCTGCGGGAGCGGGTGCGGGGCACCGGGCAGGTGTTCCTTGCGCAGCAGGAGCGTCGACACGAACTGCAGCATGCTTCCGAGCTCGGCCTCGAAAGAGGCGCCGCCCTGGCGGGTGCAGGCTTTCATGGCGGTGAGGATGGTGGGGTCGAGGAGCTTGGCGACGGTGTCGGGGAAGATGGAGGGGTGCTTGGCGACGGCGACAGCAGCGTCAGGATTACTGGTTAGCCAGTTGATAAGCGTGAAGGCGTCGGAGCACCAGTATTGGGAGGAGGTGGGGTCGTGGAGGTGCGGGGCAGCGCTGTATTGGTATTCGAGGAGCGCGGGGAGGTATTGGGAGGCGACGTGGGTCATTATGCGGATTTGGATGGGTAGAGGGGTCTGAAGGCGGGGAATCAGCCTTACTTTTTCTCTTTGGGGGTTTACTCCGTAGCAATGTATAGGATCCATAAGTAATCCCTGCACCGTATACACAGTCAAGAGATCGTAGGACGCAAAAAGCATCGAGAGATATTAAAAATATCCAGATCAACTCACCCGCTGCAACACGCCCAATTGGTTTCCCAATGGAATAGGAAGTTCGGGAGGTAATTCTGGGTATTTGAGAGCTGCATAACCAATGCTATGCAAGGTCATGCCTTGAGGATATAAGTTGGCGGCCATCGTGTTCTCGTAAATGTCAGTTGGATGTTCGTGATGTGAAGTTGAATAATTGAAATCCAACAAGTCAAGTTCAAGTTCCCCACACGCGCCTTAAGTGTCTCAGATAACGCGCTAGAAGACGTCTCACGTGCCAGGGGTAATATGTGGGACTACTGACCCGCTTTAATTTCCTAATCACGTGTACGAGTATTTCTACTTGCATTTTTTAAATACTGCCTAGATATAGGTATTTACACCAACTTATATAACTCTACATCACAGTATTTCCCTTAATCCGAAAGCTGCCGCGATACGAAGGCTGGCTCTTTAATCTCATCACGTGGTGAAGGCTCAATGAGGAAAGAGTTCAGAAGGTTTCGTTGCACATCGGCAAAATCACTATTGTCAATTTTTCGGTTTGTCAATTTTTGGGACTGTCAATCTTTGGCACGTGACTGGAAATATACTTTGTGTTTCGCGTTATTTCTACTGGCCCGCCTCACGTTGGACATATTATGCTTTTTAGTGTACTACTTATAGGTAACTGAGGCTGTTCGATATCAGTGCTGCTTGTGTTTGTCTAGGAGGAGTTGGCCCAGCCCACCTGGAGTCTTCTTCGATCGAGTGAGTTGGGAAGTATAGAAGCAAATAAACAGGCGAATCGATAGGGCTGAGGCCTTGAGCACTAGCATCATTGCTGGTGGCTATTTGAGTCGTTGGAAGGGACTTGACGCAGAAGCAGTTCTGGAACTAAGAGGTACTGGAATTAAATTGGAGACTGAAGACGAGACGATCTTGGTGGAGGTGTGACCCAAGGTGTAATTGCAAAAACATGGTCACGCCAAACAGCACCTGGGCGGGACTGCATTTGGGCAATTGTTCTATTGCATTAAGGATGCTTGCTAACTACCCAGTGTCTGGTGATGGGTGAAACATTATTGCTCTCCCTGTTTCAGTTTCTGTACAACATAATCTGTCCTGCTCCTCTGCCATGTCCATATCGATGCTTACCCTCCGCATAATTTACTCTTGAACAGCCAAGGCTCTTCTTGCCTCATCGCGTCTCTGAATCAAAACCATTGTGCGAAGAGCCTCCTGGGCCAACAACACAGACATCATAAAGCCCGCCCACTTCAACGAGGGGTCATTCGCATGCCACGCCAGATGGAAGAGCGGGAAAACAAATGCCAAGCGATACGCGGCCAAGAACATCGGTGACTCCTCGCCATACAAGATGGTCATGAGGAAGCATAGGAGACCGAGAGTAATAAGGTACAGAGCAGTGATTTTGGTACAATCATGTTGGAAGAATACTGCCGGCAAGAACCGAGAAAGTGGATGTCCGATGTGGGGTGTTGTCATGTATTCTTGTCCCAGCTTGCAGATCTTCTCTGCGCAAAGTCGAGAGGTGAGTTCGGCTTTGAGGAATAAGGGTGACGCTTCGAATTTGGCCAGCTCCTGGCTTGAAAGTTGTCGTTTCAGCTCGTCCATGATTGAGTCCAAATCATAGTATTCCATCTTGGGTGAAGGATCTTGGATGCCGAGAGGTTTCTGCCTTGGAAGGTCAGTTGCCGTCAATAATACTCTGCCGTTTGGACTCGACTGATTCTTACTAGAAGCGTTCCCTTTGCGAGGTCTAATTCGAAGAGTCTTGGAGATGTGTTGTATGTGTATTTGAATCCAAAATGTACACTGACGAGAAGTTGATGTTTGGATGTTTGTGTTTGAAGAAGGGAAGGTTGCTTGTGCTTTGAAATTGCGTTTTGACCTGGCGTTGGAGATGGGTCGTGACTTCCAAGTCTGACTGAATGGTGAGCACCTGGGCGCCGAGCAACGAGACATGTTGGCTGTTCGCAGCCGCCAATTGCGCTTGCAGCTTTGTCCGCATAATTTGGGAAGGAAGGAGGGAGAAAAGCGTAACATCGAAGTATTCTCGTCTTTTCATGCCCACAGGCTCAAACATGATCCCTATCCAATCCCCTGCTCGTACCGTCCCCAAGCTAGAGCTTCTCACTCGGCCTGCCGCCTCCAAATTCGCGGCCGTCTATCTACTTAACGCGATGATTGGTGTCTAGTGTTGGGAGTAGAATCAAACACCGCAAGCTTGCTCGACGACATGGATATCATGCTGGATAAACCAAGTGTGCTTGGAAGGGTGCTGTTGTGGATGAGGGCTGTATTTTTCTGAGGTTCCTCAGCACAAGCCATCTTGCAAGATACTTCAAGAAGAAATGGGCGCATCTGGTGTTGAGACAAAGTTGGAGCTTCTTGGCTTTGGCGAGCCTAATTCCGTTGAGTCAATTTCTGACGCTCATAGTATTCCTCATGGAAATTCATGACGGGTGCCGTTACAAAGGAGCTAGAATACTACTGTTACTAATGCTTGAAGTGAAAAATACAAATGTGGAATTCAAGAGGGAAAAATGGACAACGTCCTTGAGGGATTCGAGGTCCCAGCTGAACCAGTGGAAGAAGATTTCTGTAATGACGGAGAGCATGATAGCATCCTATTTTGAACATGCCCATGATATAAGTTATTCCTCGGAGGTGGGAGTGAATCTCTATCAATCTAGAATAAACCAAGGACCATAACAATACCAAGCAATTGAGAGTTTAGGAGGTCGATAAGAAGTTCGTAAAGAAATTAATGGCTTGCCAAGCCCATCACATGATGGACGCCAAGCCTTCTCAACGACGACAAAACCCAACGACGCGGCTTCTCTCGTAGAATATTCAGGAACGCATGTGTATTGAAAAATGACCTCTATCAATTCAAACCCCATCGTTCTGCGGACTCTTCTTGCCCCATCCTCTTATACCGTCCTATCTTACTCAGCTCTGATCCGCTCCACCCGTATCCGCAAGCCTCTACTGTACGTCGACATCTCTTCAGACCAAAGATCGTCAGCAATTCTGGCTTTCGATGATAAGTGCTAAGAGCACCGAAATCCTCAAAAGTTAGAGAAATCAACTGCCCTGATCAAGCGCTCCCGATCGAGCATGGCCCACACGATGTCTGCGCTAGATGGATAGCTAAGGAAGGGCCGAGCGACCCGCGAGCTCAAGGAAACTAGCATCAGCCTCTGGAACGGTCATCATGTGTGCTTTATAACCTCATGTCCCGATTCTCTATAGTTTCCAAGCTTTAAAATTCCGTTTCAAGTCACGTGTTTTGCTACCTCTCCTCCACACTTCCCGTCTTCAAACATTCCCAAATTCCCCAAGCCATTGGAAATACAACCCAGGTCACATTATATAGGCTGATCACACCCTTATACCAAGAATTTCAGTACAGAGGTCCTGTAACTGTAAGTACTTGCCTTGCTTTCCCACGACCGAAAGTTCGGTACCGAGAGCCGTTCCCGAAACCCCACCCACCAAGATCCAATCTCGATTTTTCAAAATTATTGCTTCAAAGCCCATCTATCTCACACCATTTATAATCTACAAGATGTAGATAGAAAGCTAACAAGCAAAACGATGAGACGAAAGCTTGACAGCAGCCTCTCATCTCAGTTCGATTAGGGGGGGATGAAGATTGCGGATCGATCAAAGCTTATTTCTGGGTGGCATGTTTTTCGTGTACTCTGATAATTTTCATGTCTGTCTAGAAGAAAGACGAATCTGGCAACTGCAATGCAGTCGAAAATTTTGTCGTGCTATCTGGTTCAAGAGCATAATGGGATGGGAAAATAGTTTTTCTGTGCGACGACAAGAATACATGCCAGTACAAGTCATGAGGTGCATTTCACGCGGGCAAGACAGTCAATTGTTTTTCAGTTGTGTTTGATTGTTTGGTTTGATTTGATTTGATTTGATTTCTATCCAGCTCCTGTCCTGACTAGACAATGAATCACCCCCTTAAGTCCTGTCCATGCACCTGTCCTGACTTGACAACCCCAATTTCCCGAGAGGCACCGTTAAACTCCCTGTGGAAGAAGGTATGCTCTCATACTCCTGTCCTGATGTGACAATGTTCCCACCCAGTCCAGACTGCCCTCACTTCCACCTCCGTCCATCCCGATCCTCTCCAGTTCCCGTCCCCGTCCCCGTCCCCGACCTCCGTCTCCAACCTCCACGCTCATCCCAGCTCCGTCTCCTCCACACTTCCCTGCATTGCCTGGTCCCCGAGTTGACGAGGTGAGGTGGGAGTTGTTGTTGTCGATGTGTTGCTCAGGAGTCTGTGCAAGTTAGCACAATGTTCCTGTGAAGAACGACAAACCAAATTGCGAAGACGAAGATGCGGCAAATTGCTTCCTCCCATCCCTTCAGGTCGCCTCCAAGCTCAACTCTCAAAGAGTCTACGATTTTTGTTTTTGCCCTCGTGTGCCTATTCTCCGTCTGAGTTGTCGCCATTTGGTGCATCCGAGCTTCAACTCTCAAAGAGTATACGATTTTTGTTTTT
>QGMG01000252.1:0-39320 GCA_007825325.1 Lachnellula cervina | reverse complement strand
GATGTTATAAGAAATGCATCACTGCGTCGTGTGCTGTGCGTGAAGTGAATTCCTGAACAGAGAAAGAATGAAAGATCAAACTAATAACCGTCGGAAGCAAATGGAGATAGTGGGGCAGCCATGTTTTAAGTGCACCAGGCCAGGTCCAGATGTAAGAAGGGGATAAGGTAGGGTAGCGCCGAGAGGGACGGTGCCGAGTCTAGTCCCGGTAGATTCGGGGTTGATGATTCTTAGATCGGGTAGTCCAGAAAATATTACCTAGAAAGGTGTTGTCGTTGACATCTGGCGGCCGATCAAATTTAGTCCCCTAGAATCTTTTTTTTTTGGTTGCTTATCAAAGACGTCACCATAGCTTTCTTCCATCTCAACTTCTGATTATTGTACTTGGTGTTCCCGTGGGAATTAGAAACAGCGTAAGAAATGCCTAGTCTTCTTGGAAACATGCATTTCCATTCGCTGTTTCAATATGCCCTTTATGCTTGCGTAAGTCTGAAGGGGGTTGATACAATCGCAAAATGTGGATAAGAGTCCTTACCCTGCCCTGTCGATCTTGATGTTCGGATTGGCGTTTTTCCTTATCTCACCGATTGCGACATTTTGTGACGTGCAGGGATGTGCACAAAGAAAGACTGGCGGTGTAGCTTAAGTGTGGCTGATGCTGATGACAATAAGGTACATATCTCGCCACGTGACCTTGGAGAGTATTGCACGAGACAAGGCGCTCGAGATCCTGGAGGAGAGGTGGTGTTGGCTTGAGAGAGAGGCGGGCTTAAACCCCCTCTGAAAGTAGAGCCGTATCTCGTCGGGCATGCATGTGCTGCGTGGAAATACCGGACCGTCACCGACGGCTAAAGATGATTCTTCCGAGAAAGCCTCGTGCGAGGACTCTGAAGAGGGTCAGAATAGAATGCAAATGTGGGGATATCCTCGGAAGAACCTAGTTCTGGTAAGTCTGGGGATATGTATACTTTATCCTTATTTGCTCTTCGCGGGGAATTGGCCTCGTGATGTACAGTTCAACAGTAGATTAGCCATGGGAGATACAATACAGTTTTGATTGCTTTTTACCTGATGAGAGGAATAAATACCTATGTATTCTGATCCATGGCTTTCAGTCTTGTATCGTTGTACACAACGTCCCAGGAAAGAATACGCACCAAGAGAAGCTTGGTAGCACGTGATCATGATACTTGCAAACATATTCGCTGTTACCTTGGTAGCAGCATCGGTTGGAGCATGGGTGATTGATAGACAAACCGACACCACTCAGTATTTCAACAGCACAGCTGTGTGTAGTGACGCCTTCTTTGGCGGGTGCTGTACCGCAGGCTACGATATATACGGTACCGGCTGTGAGTCTCGCAAGTACTGCACGCTGACCCTTTTTCGAAACTGACAAGATATATAGGTTACAATGCGACACTGGCTGGGTATGATGTTGGAGGATCCACCAGCATACAGAACGAATGGGCTTGCTTGAATCAGGAGAAGAGTAATTCAACATCTAGTGGACTTTATTCCGTTGCATGTTGCAAATACAACGAGCCTTGGGTAAGTTAACATCAAGCAAACATGGAATCAGAGCTGAAGTATACCAGTCGTATGACCCTGAAGACAATATCAAATATTGTCAGGCTCCGACGGATGCTGTGTAGCTGTGGACTGGGGAAGAGCGTTCAAGGGACCAAGGCAGGTAGGTCATTTAGACTTCCCCAAATTCGGGGTAGGTAGTATCTGGAGTCTAGACGCGAGATTCTGAGGTGATGGATTCGTAAGGACATGAATAGAACCTGGAAGTACTTAAGATCGTTGGCTTCAGCTAAATGGTGCTGGAATTTGCTAGGGATATTTCGACCCTGTTGTTCACTTGAGTTGAGAAAATGAAGAGCGTCGAAAGAGAGGCAATGTGCGAGCGATATCTATATGAGAATTGATTTGACTTCCTCTTCGAGATGAAGCTCTTTACATTGGGGTCTGAAGCTGTGTTCACATGTAGTAAATGCACTGAATGCATCCTCCAGTCTAGAGATACCTCCAAACTTAGGCGCTTCCCAAGTACCAGTTTTGTTGGATAGGATCTCATATCAATGCAAGCTAGGAACAAATGATAGAAAATAGAATTGAAAGGCTGGAAAACAAGGAGCACAGATACAAACAAATAGCTGCCCAATGGCAACGAATGCTTGCTTAGCATTAGATTAGGCCATTTCAACAGCCTCAATTTTGGCCCAAAACAAGGATGGGTGGCTAATGATTCGCGTGGAGTCAGGTAAAAACAACGACGTGTTGTCTTTTAGGGCTAGAATGGCGCGACTTGAAGCAAGGAACCAGAGGAGTCTTCAGCTCAGTGCCTACCTAGGTACTAGTAGCTTGGTATTCGAAACCCACCGTCCCCCTCTATTCATGAGGAGTTCAGGCTGTTTACTCCGTACTGAATAATTGCGACCGAGGTTTCCACGCAGACCAAACCGAGATTGGAAGCAACCCAACCCCAAATATAGAAAGGGAGGGAGGAGGGCTCGGAGGGGAAAGGATTTGGAGAAACACGTGCAGGTATCTAAACTTTTAGCGACGATGATGTATTCTGAATTTCTGAAAGCAAGGAGTTTGCTGTAGTTATATAGCTAAACAAAAGAGAGAATAATCAGAACAAGAAAATTGGAAATCAGACCATAACAGCAATATATACTATCTTATTAATTTCCTCTTGCCTTATACTAGCGGAGGAGAAAAGTCAGTTCGGAAATACGACAGGTACCTTATTTAGGTACCTATGTAGGTAGTATAGTACTAGAGTGATAGCGTAGTCATGCCGATAATGCCGGCCGTTTGCGACAAGCGTCATCTCTACTGTAATGCCTGGAAAGCAATAACAGAACAACAACAACTTCATTGAATTTAAATCCCTCCCCATTTGAATAGCATCACGCATCCTCAAATTCACACCCTCACTCAAAATCTATCAAATCCGCCAGCTGCCACGCGAGAAGTACAGCACGTCGTTACCGGATGACTTGCCTTCTCCCCTAGCCTTAAACCTTTATCTGAGACCTGGACCAGCTCGTGTGTCTTCTGCACGAAGCAACCCTTACCACGAATAGTTCCGTCCTCCCCACGCTTCTCGACACTTGCATAAACCTCACGACTCCGCGTCTGGTCTGGCATTTTTTGCCGGTGAATACCAATTAATACCAGTACCGCTCCCATTACCAATACCAGCATTCCAGCTGTATCTGTTGCCAACTCGGCGTCTATCTGCTTTACCCCATTCTCCATGACCTCTTGATCTGCAGATGCGGATGCGGATCGTCGGTTTGTAAAGATGGGCAACAACAGCACAAAGGAATCGCGGGGCCCCGACTCGCCATCTTCTAATAGACGTCCCGACTCTGCCGGTGGGACCAGTGGGCCAACCTCACCAACTGGTAGGCATCACTCACATCCCTATGCTTCACGGTCTGGGAGGGGTAGCCGCCCTGACTTATCCTTTCTAGGGATCGGTAATTCCAACAGTGAGGCACCGGAACGGCGGGAGACGAAGCAGGAGAGAGAGGCGCGGAAGTTGGAGAAGGAGAGAGTAGCTAGGATAAAGGAGAGGGCGAGGAGTCTTCAAGAGGAGAGTGTTGACGGTGGATATCTGGTAACCTTGGGTGTCTACTCCGGCCCTGAGGACTTCAATAAAAGCATCGTCAGACAGTTGATGGTATGGATGGTCACCAAATCGTATCACGGAACCCTTACTGACATGATCTAGATCGAACGACGAATTGCTCCCTTTTTCCGAGGAGTCGAGGACTTTAGCAAAGAATGGGCCGAGCATCAAATAGTCGCCGTGGCAAGAGGTCTTCCCCTTCCTGCAGCAGATGAGATACCCCATGAGCTCAGGAATGCCCTCTCCGAATCCCCGAATGCCTCGGACCCGAACATACAGAATCTCACGGTCCCTATAACATCAAGGTCTCAGTCTGCCGGATCTGATACCTCCGCACTATCTCCTTCGCATCCCGCATTCGCGCTCTCTTCTCCAAGTTCCCCAGTTGCCTCTTCGCCTCCACAATCATCATCCCCTTTTCGCCCACGATCCAAGACCTTGGCCTCCCTCACCACCTCTTCAAAGAACCCATCACCTGCGGAAATCACACCCCGCGAAATCCAGCTTCCGAAAGATCCCTTTGTCAATGGGCAGCAGATTGAGGTGTTTTTGTATAAGGATGCTATAGAATGCTCCATCTGCTTCCTGGACTATCCGCCATGGCTCAACAGAACTCGATGCTGCGATCAGCCAATTTGCTCTGAATGTTTTGTACAAATTAAAAGACCAGATCCCCATCCGCCAGAGCATGGTGACCCATCGCAACCAGCACCTGCACCTGCGCCTTCTGAGTTGACCCCTGAACCGGAAAGTCTAGTCTCAGAACCAGCGCGTTGCCCCTATTGCCAGGTGCCGAATTTTGGTGTTACATACACCCCTCCCCCCTTCCGTCGTGGTCTTGTATACGCCAATTCTACTGGTTTAAACAATGTCTCTTCCGCCATGTCATCTTCTTCTTCTCTCGCATCAAATGGAACCCCAGGTCAGGCGTTCAACACGCACAAACGACGGACGACATCAGTATCTGCGGATGCCCCAACTGTAGTAACCATAGATAAGATACGACCGGACTGGGCCACGAAGCTTGCAAATGCTCGCTCGCATCAGCAGCGGCGGTCAGCGGCTGCTACGGCTCTACACACTGCGGCTTATTTGATTGGTAATGGTAACACAGAAAGTCGAGGATTTGGTTTCTCATCTCGAAGGACTTTTGGTAGACATCGTGGGGGTGATAGCCCCGCAGCGAGTGGATCAGCAACGCCCTCTACAGCAGTACAAGATCAGACCGGAGAAGGAGCATCTGATCAAGCTTCCCAGTCGCGAGCAGGTGGCAGTTCCAGACGCCGTAACAGAATGGAAGATCTGGAAGATATGATGATGATGGAAGCTATCAGATTAAGTCTAGCTGCTGAAGACGAAAGGAAACGCAAGTCTGATAAAGAGGCTGCGAAAGAGGCGAAGAAGAAAGCTAAAGAAGAGAAGAAGAAGGAGAAGAAGGAGAAGAAAATATATGGGAGCGGACCCAGCTCTGCTAGCGCCAGTACATTGAGCTTGTCTACACTTGGCCTTGGTAGGAGGAGAGGCAACAGTGGTGCAAGCAATTTGGCAAAAGAGGTGACCCCTGAGAATGTGGGGCCATCAGACCTGAAAGGCAAAGGTGTTGATCGTGGTGTCAGCCGCACTGCAACAACCTCGTCCATGGGCGTTTCGGTGGGTGAGAGCAGTACTAGCCATAGCTTTCCTGGAGTTCGACTTCTCGATACAACGAATCTTCCGTCAAGTAACGATTCCTATCAACCTGCACCTTCTCCTACGGCTCCCGATAGGCCATCGCATCTTCGCCAGATGAGCAATGCTTCAAGTCCTGCGTCTTCATTTATGGATTCTGTCCCTAATAGTCTTCACAACGGCCAACACGGTGATGGATCATCATCAACTTTAGCGTCTCCTAATGCTTCCGGCACTAATGTTGCCGGCTACTCAGGTGGCACCCCCGATTCTGGCGACGAAACGGGAGGAGCTGGCATAGAGCCTATATTCAATTTCACTAGTTTAGCTGCTATGATCAGCAACGAGGACACTAAAGACTCTCCAGCCGTTGAACATATCGAGGGCGGCCCAAGCTCTAGTGACAAGGCAAAGGAGGAGGCCAAGGAGAATGCAAGTACGGGGCTTGAATCGAGTATCGCTACTTTGAAAGTCAAAACCCCTGTGAAAGAAGGAACTGAAGAGACGAGGCAAACAACGCTACTACAGCCACAAACCGCAACTCCAGTTCAGACGCCGACTCCGGAGGTCATGATCACCCCTGAAACTCCCTCAGCTACGCACGACGACGACGATAGCAAGCAGCTCGGTTCCGGGTGGCGCAGTGATGAAGTGAGGTCGAGTGTAGTCACACAATAAGATGTACGAAGAACACGATTGCATGATATGATTTCAATTTCCGAGTACATTCTAGCATGCCACATCGGCTTTGGCGTTTTCGTTTTTCTCGTGGGTTTTGCGGAAATCTATGGTACGGGGCTGTTTATATGGGGCGGGCGTCAACTGGCGTATATGGATGGATAGGGGCAAATCAATCGCTTCTCTCTGGTGGGTTGACTGGTTGGAACCAATGGCGGGATAGGATAGATGATAATTGAGAGTATGAATGAAATTTACATTTCTGGAAGGGGGGATTACTTGTTTGGGCTTGGACCTGCGCGAACTTTTCTTCTTCGCATTCGCCAAAGCACCTATCCATAGTCTCTGCAGATGGTGCTTACATAGAGAGCGAGCTTTCATTGGCTTTATTTAAGTTTAGACTGACAAAATTCTGGGGATGCAAGGCTTCGCCGTATCGTCTGCGGGCTGCAGTACCTGGTTATTATGGCTTTGAAGTCCAAGGTATATTCACGGTGGGAAGTTGCAGAATCCTCACGATAATTGGCGAACGAAGTATGTATGCGCAAAATCTCATTTGGCTGGTTTATCGATTGCTGCGCTGCTTAGGAAAGATAGTCAGCGGTCCATTTCATAACTCTGTATTTGTGTAAACGGAAGGAAGTAACTCCATATGCTTGATATATTTTGTACACAAGAAAGCCGTCTCGTTCATTTCCAAGTCAGTTGCATACCAACCAACTAACTCCCTGAGGATTTTTTGAGTGTGGGAGTTAAGTCTCCACTAGTGAGCAATGCAACGACAAAGGGAGGATGGGATATTGACCTAAAGGCCTGGTAAAATAAAAGCATGTTGTGAAGTCAGCTGCTGGCATGCTATATACCCTCGAATTCTATTGCGTGTTGTATAGTGGTGAAAGTTGCCCTTGGGCAGAAGCTTGGGACTGGGTAAAGATGGATGCAGAGTTTGCTGTTTATCTTCAACTCTCTGTCTTACTCGACACTTGGAACTCAGCATGCATTTTACCGCAGGCATAGCCACATAAGCTATTTTTGCAGGCGAAAAGGTACAGATCTTGACTATGGGGCCTCTTAGCTACGCCTAAATGTGACCGGGAGCGCTGTTTTACGTCGGGTGAACGAGAGTCGTGGAAAGGACAAACTGGGACACCTGGAAGCAAAGTGTTATAGCCGGGTCTAAATGTTTTTGAGTACTTGCTTGCAATGAGCATTCGCGTTCAGTGAGTGTACAAGACTATTTGTTCCTTGATTTGCTTTAAGATACAGTTGAATCACTGAAAATACATTTTGGATTTCTGAAACCTTGTCTAACTCCGTACGCCAAATCTCACCCGGCCCCTTGAGTAAATGAGTCAACATTCTCTCATCCCGCCTAACCCCGGAGGTCCCTTTGCCTTCTGATCTATATTTTGTTCCGACATATCTGAATATACAATGCCCACTTTGCCTTTAATTTCAAATGGGGCTGGAACCCAGGTGATTCTGAGGAAGGGCTACTAGACCAGTCTAGATCCCTATAAAGAGGAAGCGTATAGTACCTGAGCCCAACAAGATAGCATGTGTACTCCAAACTCCTGGCACTCTTTCTTGTACCCAGCTCGTCCTGTACAGAAACAGCGGCTCCGGTTTTTGATGTCCCAGCGAGTGATACATCAGAACTATGCCACAACGAGTGCTGCCTTTTTTCCCTCCCCACCGCGCGCCCGTCGCAGCACCATCGTCGCTATTTTACACACGGAAAACAAGATGTTCCTTCCGTCCCTATATTCTTTTCTTCTTTTTCTTTTCCTTGTCGAATGCCCAGTCGACAAGCAGACTAAGATCTCTTCACGGTAACCTGCCCGCGCTGGCTCCATCCCCGTGTTGGTGTTTGAACCGCTCGAAAAGAGACACCGCCATCAATTTGCAGACCATCATCTCATGGTTTGGGAACGTTTGAGCGTCTATTCCTCTCAAGTGAGAGAGCAGCTTTTCTGCTTCTGTCTTCAGCCGCTCTTCGAGGGATGCGACGACACCGTAGGAGTCTAGTCTGAGGTGGGTTTCAAAATTGCACATCGATTCTTGGTAGAGAGCGCTGTGGTCCACGTTGTTGAACTAAGATTCAGTTAGTGATGAAAATTGGGTTGGGGTTGTGGGTTGGTTCTTACAGCTACACAGTGCATGTCATAGAGGCTGATGATCTTTGCAATCAGAGACCCTACCAGCAGAACCGTACTGCTTTCCCGAGCACAGACGCACTGGAGAGTTGACATGCAAAGATGCAGAGCCTCTGCATTATAGTTCAGTGCCACTTCCGCGCCTAGATGCGCCGACTCGGAGAATTGCTGCATCTTGCTGAGCGTCAGGATCATGGTCTGAAAACAGTTGCATGGTTGGAAGGGTTGCGAGGACAGTGATTGCGAGCGGTTGGAATGGCATGAACTGGCCGTCGCGCTCGATTCTGCCGAGTAGGAAAGAGTGGATGACGAGAGCGCGGGCGAGTGGTTCGGAATCTGGGAGTAGTCCACGAGTTTCGCATCCGCATATGCCAAGTCTGGTATCGGAAATGGATGGTACTGGTCCTGGGTAAAGGCATACTCGTTGAGCTGGCAAGGGACATCGGATTTGAACAGCAAAGGTGTCTCAACCTCCGTTGTTACATACGGGGCAGATGGTGTCGGATAATCCCAAGACCAGTTATCCGGAAACTGACGAGCGTCGATAACATCTGGTTCTGGTTGACCAAGGTGTTGTTGCGCCTGGTGTTGATGTTGCTGGTGTTGCTGATACTGGTATATTCTCTTGCCAGTCCGTAAAGAAATCCCATAGACGCAGCAAGTTTGCTGTTTCGTGCCTAGTTAATGCAGTCAGCAAATGGTTTCGTTGTGCCAGCTCATAATAATGAGATATCCCAGCTTTCAAGAAGCGTCTTCGGGATCATCTGCCACTACTGTAGCTGGCCAAATCAAGAAGCACTACTCACATCTTGCACACTGGGGCTTTGTCTTGGTGCATTTGACTTTAGCTTGCTTGCAGGAGTCGCATGAGGCTCGAAGGGTTGGGGCCATCTTGAATATGGAAATCTTCTCGTTAGACACTAGGCTTGCAGATATTTTGAACTTTGTAATGTACTCCGGTTTCTTTTAGGGAATTGATTCGACTGAGGTTGGCCACGACATAAATAAAAACCAGGAATGACTTGATATCCTCTTGGCATCCTCCTGTAGGGACCGGGGGTTTGCTCGCTGATTTCTGGTTTCAGATATTGCTGCGGTTCCTCTCGTTTCGGGGTGGCTCTGGCATGGGGATTTAAAGTTGACTATCAAATTCATGTACGTGACCTAATCCCCAATCTATAATTGGACATGTTGTAGCTAGCTTGTCAAACAACCCTACAAGTCCCTATCGGTAGATCTTGCGTCTACTGGCAGTTCTCATGGTACGAGCTCCCTCGGATCCTAGTACCGAACACCATGCAGGTATCGTCACCTTGATATTCTACAACACGCTCCTGAATATTGATGTACGAACTGCTTCGTATCTCGCACTTTACTTCAGCACCCTGGAAAATTGTTGGCCATATACAGCCCGCAGGCCGGGACTATCGGCAGGCTCACACGCAACCCAGTGGAGTTATAACCCCACAGAAGTACTCCGCACTTATACAGGGATCGTTAAGCATCAAGAAAAGACTGAAATACAACGTGGAATCCCTGCAAACCCTATAGTAGTAGTATCCCCACGTGGTAGTTGTAGCTCGGAGGACATGCGCCTGCGTCTGCGGACAGTGAGTCCCAAATGCTCTTGCATGTAGGAGCGAGGCTCCTCATCACAACACGCTTCACGCCACCCAACGCTGCCTAGCCTCTATGCGCAGCGTAAGTAGGCGACAACTCCCAACACAATTTGTGTTGTATGCAATCTTTGACAAACGACCAACAGAGGATTTCCCAGGGAGCCGTTTCAATCCACGCCCGTCGATTCGAACACTTGTTCACTGCAACTTAGGACTCTAAAATAATAAAACCATAGATATTTGTCGCCCTTGCTTACTGTTTTTGGACATTCGCCTCGAAAGCTGTGCTAGCTTAGCCCATGATGCCTTCTTTAAAGTCGAATCTCAGTTCCTAATCTCCGTGGGTTTCATCTCACAAAAACGCCGATGTCGCTTAGATATGTTTATTTCAAGATGAGCACTGCTATACTCCGTACCACGGCCCGATCCCGAAGCTCTGGCCTAACTAATAACGCATTGTTGCGACGGAAGGGGATTTTGCAGCACTATCCTTTCCCCCTTGGGACTCCCTCGGGACCCTCGGGACCCTCTTGGGAAAAGGTTATTTGTTTACCCTGGCCACTGGGAAGGATTTAACTTACCTAGGGAAGTGGGGTGGGGAGGGGTTTGGCCCCCAGAAATAGATACTCGTACTAATTCGTACTACTTCGTACGTCGTACTTATCGTTATCGAAGATGGCTTGAGCTTGAGCCCCTATGATAGTGTAAGGAGGAGTGTTTCAAGAATCCTTGTTGTAAAGTTGCCGCTAACTTAGACAAGCATCCATTTACGAGAGCGAAGGAGTGCCTACCTACCAATCATCTCCAATAATTGCAACATTTTACACCCCACCAGCCCCATGCTCTTTATATGCAAAGACCAGGAATTGCATGAAGACATGAGGAACCACTGACCACTCGAGGCAGACTGGAACTGGGCTGGGCAATCAGTTGATTGTCAAAGCCAACCAACCAACCAACCAACCAACGAGCTATGCTGAGTTTCTGGCCACTTATTTATCGAATAAGTGGGCCACGATGATCAATGCAGGGGTTGAACGGACAAAAACTTAAGAGCTCGCGTTGGACATCCTCTGTGCTCAAAAATAGATCTTGTATCTTGAAACGACCATGAATCCCAATTCCAAAATTTCTAGAAAGTACACTTGCACAGCCATTTTTGGTCCTTTCGCATGATAGTACATCATCATCCAAATCACAACATAACAGTCTACCTCTCCAATCCTTTTCGCTTCGCAAGAAAACCTCTAATTAAGCAAACAGGAAACATAAAGTGAGAAAATAAGAAGTGCTTTGTTGCACGTGTTGCAGACTTAGCCAAGGGCTATTTTTGACCACATTCTAACAGCTTGTGTAATTGAACTCAAGTAATTCAGATCCGCACTCTGGACCAAACGAGGCGAGATTGTCATAGCCACCGAGGTTCCGGGTGACTCCAGTCAACCGGTAAGATAAAGAATCCGAGTCGGTGGGTGCATCCTCAACGTGCGTAACTTGAACTCGGGTCAAATCGGAATTTTTACTTGAATTCGGATTCGCCTAGTTTTGGAACTTCGCAATATGAATCAAACATTTCGATGATGAAAAGTAATCCAAAGCCGCAAACGTCAGAAGAATGATTGTCCCACGTCAATTGTGACTGAGTTCCACCCAACAAAGGCATGAACCGGCAAGACATCTATCCATCACGATGGCGCAGATAGGAGTCAACACCACACCATTTACTACACAGTAAGTTCGAGAACGCACTCAGTTTGAGATTGCTATGTCCATTTGCAGATTCGAACTAGAAACTGGCACCTTGAAGGACTTGGTGTATCGAGTTTCTGGAAAAAGCAGTCCTGGGAATCCTAATGAGAAGGAGAAACTCGACGGCCTCCGGAAGGGACGAGCAGCACAATTCAACGCTTTCCTTTGAGCATGCAATATCAAATTGAAGAATGCACGACTGCATAGAACTCTGCAACGAAAGCAGTCAAAGTTCCCCATCCGATTTGCCCTTCGCTATACAGAAAATCAAAGAATGGATGGTACTGGACGGCTGTGGGTCCGGTAATGAAACAGTCCTGCCTCATCAACATTTCTTCTTCCAAAGTAGAACAGAGGCGACTCCTGTCCACAAATCCACACCGATCACGCCCGCCTACTGACCTCAATTCAGCGATCAATAAGCTTTGCTGCATTCTCGGCTGAGCACCTCAGTGGCCACCGACTTCAGCGATTACTTGCCAGTCAGGTCATCCTCAGTCACCAAGTCCCTGAGGGGCCCAGTCAACTCGTTCGCACCCCCAACAGAATTTGGGCGACAGCTCTGTGAACTGTGATTTTTACAAAATCCATTTCAAGAAGCTGATGAAGCTCTACGGAGTGCGACCTCAGAGGCTCGACTCAAATAGTGGTGGCCCTCGATGGCTCTTCCAACCAAATGGCAAGATTCGTCATGTTATGTTCCAGCTGATACTCCAGACTCCAGCTCTGAGCTGATATGAAATAGTATCCGAACTACCCCTGAATGGGCGGGAACAGTACAGGGGAAAAGTTTGCCCATAAAATCGACCCATAGAGAGGGCGTTGCTGAATGTCCCACTCGGGGTGGGACATTGAGATCTCATCAGCATAAAGGCCTTCCTTTCTTTCTCCTAGCGAGGCCAAGTTTGCTCCTATTTAGAAGGCGCACGCAAACCAACCCATTTGTGGCGAGGAAGGCATCATGCACAGTGCCTGGATACGCAAAGTAGCATCAACCTTCAAGACCTAATTTCACAGGTCATTCCATCCGGAATAGGAGACAACTAGTCGTTTCATCATGATTTGAGCTTCGCACTTGCTATTCTGATTCGAGACTCGAAGAGAAGATGTGAACAAGTTGAGGTTGACTGACTGAAGGCGCAGGTGCACATGCCAGTCTTAGACCTTTTAGGAGGAAGACCCTTTTGCAGCAAACAAATTACCGCGAGGTTTCATCTTCAGAAACTATGATTTGAGCTCTGTTCCTATTTTTCGTATGAACAGACGCGCAGAACTTGTTAATTCGTTTTCATGAAGTTCGTCAACACTTCAAGCGTTTCACCGAAAGTGATGATTGGGTTCCGTCGCTATGTACGATAGGTGTACTTGTAGGCGACCAAGGGCATAGAAGAGGCTTCGTCAACATCATGTTTCCCACGTGCACGCGAAGGGCGGATGTCTAGAGTAGATTACTCCATTAACTCTCTCATTGCCCGCCTACAGGAATATAACCTTGTTGAGTATCTCCTATTCGGGTGGCGCCTTCCTTTCTCTTCTCGAGTATTTTCCTCACTGCAGCCCAGCCAAGTAATCCAACAGTTGTAGCAATGAATGTCAATACAACAATCTGATCCTTCCTACTATCTCTCTGGAAACACGCAGTGAATACATCTTTGTCCGTAGCATCTTTGCAGATTGGGAGTCGCTGATCCAGGCAGAACGCTTTATTGCAACTTGCGCATGTTGTAGGCAGCCCTCCAGTCTGAGGCTTGTCGGATGAAGGGGTGGACGTTGTATCATGCGTGGAGAGAGGGATGATGGTGCTGTTGCTGAAACAGGTACATTTGCAGAAGGAAGGAGGTGCTGGAGGCTGTTAGGTGCGCCACTAGAATCCGAGGAACTTGGGGATCTACACTCACAAACTGCAAGTACTGATAGGATGAGTGCGCAGAGCACGAAAAGTATGTTGAGCCGATTCATTGTCTTAGGAGAGCTTTAGCTGGTGTCGAGTAGCCTGCTGCTTGTTTGCGAAGGAGACGGACAACTCCTCAGAGCATCAACGTGGAAGCATCTGATGGCAAACCTTGGATCAAGATCACACGTACATGTACGGTACGGAAGTTGTTGTCGTATGATCAATACAGTAGTATATGGTTGCCGTTGAAGGGGTTGATATGATGATATGATCTGGTGGATGATATGATGGTCCGAGGCTCATGCTCACTTCCTACAAAACGCGCTAGTCAGGAATTTGGAGTTTAGCCGCTAAGGACCTCCAAAAAGTTATCTTCCACATCTCCATCCCTATTTTCCTACCAAAACATACAAAATGCGTCGAATACCGATAAGTAGCAGGTCAATTGGCCTCTTAAGACCATACACCACGCCGACGCCGTATCTATGCTCAATATGCAAACATCAAGCTCCCGCATTCTCGACATCCTCCCTTCGACCTTCCGTAGACACGATGGAGAAGATTCGACGGAAGGTATGGGGTACGGATGAGCCACTAGGATTAGAGGATCCATATGGTGGCCAGAGCAAGTTTGCAAAGAAACCCAAGCCGACTGTGAAACCACGCCAGATGTCCGCGGCGCCTCAACTTCCCGCAGACTACGTGCCGTCTTCTACTTGGGATGGATTGGAAAGTGTTGGAGATATTTGGGAACCAGAATATGATTTCGGAGGCTTCTTGCCTGCTGAAATCGTCTCAGATGCAGAAGAGATGACTGCGGCATTGCACCGAGCTATGGTTGAAGTATTTGCGCTGAAGCAGGCTGGTTTTTCGCTGCTGGATATCCCGAAGGCTGTTCCCGGGCTGGATTTTACACACGATGTGGATATTGTCCCTTCCGCAGAAGGCACTCAATTGCGATTTAACAAAGACTCATCCCTCCCGGAGGTTCTCCAGTCTCTGACTCGTGCTGCCTCATTGTCTCCTGTGGACGAGACGGCCGAGAAGGGTGCACCGACTGAGTCTGAAGAAGACGTTGCGGCCGACAGGTCTGAGTTAGATCCTCTACACCCTGACGAAAGCTCTACTTTTATCGACGAGACTGCCGTGAAAGAACAGCCTACTGAATCCGAAGAAGATGTTGCTGCGGACCGATCTGAAGTAGATCCTTTGAAGGATTCGGAAGCTTACGTGTCATATGAAGAATTGATTGCTTCATGGGATCCATCATGGCTCCAAGTTTCCGTTGAAGATCCAGAGATCAAATTCGCCGTGAGTCCAAGCCGCGTTTTCGCATCAAGCATAGCTAACACAGTCTAGATCCTCAAGCGAACGCTGCAATTGACTGGAGTTCGAGTCCCGGATTCCGCGATCAGGTCAACCCGAACCGCTCAATCGATCCTGTCACACCTTGTTACACCCCCAAAACCTCGCAAACTCATTGAAGCCTTGGAACAAAAGGAAGAATTACTTACTCTGCCGAATGTCAGTGTCTTTGCAAAGAGAATCACACCTATTCATAAAGAGAAATCGATTGGAAGATGGAAGCTTATTGAGAAGGAATTGGAATCACGAGATCTCCCTGTTACAGGTCATTCATGAACATAAGATTGTTCTCTGTATTATGTATGTACTGCTACGGATAATGGAAAATGTAGCGGAAGGCAATATTTTTATTGTAAGACGGCTAAATTTGCTTTGCAGCGAAGCATATCTCAACATCATAGGTTTCAGACAAGTGAAACCCATCTTTGTGCCTTTTCCTCTTAGCAGCGTTGCATTTACCTTGTCCTTTGTGTCTTTTCTCTACCAAATTCAGAACTCAAAGCTCTGAAAGCGTTTTCATACAGTACCAATATCGTGTCACCAGATAGGAAAAGTACTTCCCACCGAAAAGTTTCATTCAAACCCACCTCCAAGTCCCCATATCCTACATCCCAGCGCAATAAGAAACAAGTGCTTTCTGGGATCATGAAAGTGGTTCGAGGAATTTGTCCAAGTAAACAATATAAATACAAGCCTTGTACCATATTTATTCTTCTTCTTGAAAACCGTTCATTCAGGAGAAAACAGAATTGTCATTGGGTATCACGCTAATGCTAATGCTATGCTATGCTACCAACCCCCCAACTCCATTCCTTGCCAGGCATGTATACAACAATCCCAATCCCAATCCTACTCCCACTTTCCTCGACTCCTACAACAAAAGACCGAACACAAGAGCAACAGCCAACAACGAATACCCCGAAGCCCGCAACACATCCGCCTCGCCCCCTGACGCGGCAGGAGAAACAGCCTTCGTCGTCGAAGGCGAGGATCTCATCGCTGTCGGCGTAGTGCTGGTGCCTAGGGTGGGAGGAAGGGCACTGGAGTTTGTGCGGGAGCCTGAGATGCCGGTACTCGCGTTTGTACCGGCCTCGGAGCTGGAGATGTTGGGGTAGGTTGGAGGAATGAGTAGGGATATCGAGGATTCATGACTGGCGTGTAGTGAGGTTGTTGAAGCGACGGATTGTAGGCTGCGTGATGACGGGGAGACTGGAGAGCTCGAGGCTGTGAGTGCGGAGGATAGCGGAGCTAGGACGGCAGCTGTGAGGCTGAGGAGGGTTGATGGCAGCATTTTGAAGAACGGGGGGTTGAGTATCGAGCTCTCTCAATCAAAGAACAATAGCTATTGACTCATGAAGAGGCTCGTCTGAGGTTGAAAGGATCAAAGGATGCATACATATATAGATGTGTAAAGCTCCAAGGCAGATTTGAGAAAAGAAGAGTCAGATTGAGGATGTTTCGCGCCATGATATGAACAGATATGAAGACCCTTGATGAAGTTGGTGACAATGTTGGACTCCACAATTTTAGGATCGAGGACCATGGAAGCAGGGGTACAGCTAAGCCTAAATAGCTTCAGTAGTGCTAAATTAATAGCTTTGCAATTTAAATGCCGCAGAACGTAAAACCAACAAATTGGAAACTAGAAAAAGAGAGATTTAGTATTAATAAGCTCATATTATAGTTGTTATCCGGCTGAAGCTGGAAAATGCCTTGGCGTATTAGAATGATAATTAATTTAGTTGACAATCTCGAGGATGAGGCTACAGTATGAGCTTTGAAACTCTGAAACACCACCTGGTTAGGCGGTACGCGTGGTAAATCTATTTATAACTTCTAAAGTGGTCATAAAGCGCTTCTTTCCTCAGGATCGTGTACGTGAAGTCGAAATTCCTAAGTACGTTACTCGATTCCTCAAGAGATCTCTCGCCATCGAAGCCCCCAGTTTTGATAATGAAAACGCCCTTAGCCGGAATACTACAGCACGCCAATTGGATACGCGTTTGGTATAATTGTATTTGGTGTGATCGTTGGAACCGAGCTGTAGCTAGACACCCCCACTGAGTCATTGGCAAATGATGGCATTCGCCTTACATGCGTGAGGTCTGAAATATGGGCAGCAATATTGAGGAGTTTACTTTCACTCCAAGGCAAACCGAGAATCTCCATGCCTATGGGAATTCCGATTGGGGAATCGCCTGTTGGAGGAGAAAACCCGGCAGGCACAGTGACAACAGGGAAGCCTGTCAGGACAGCAAGGATTCCATTGCGTCCGGATTGAGCTAGCGACCCTATCTTGACCACGAGATTTCTTTGCTCGGGATAGATGATGGCATCTAGTTTATTGGAGGCAAATGTCGTACTCAATACCGTGGTCAGATTTTGCAAACCGAGCTTCGAGGGGCATATGAAGAATTGGACCTTGAAGACCTCAGCGAAGTATCTACAAAGCTGTATTGCCCTGGGATAACCAAAAATTTCCCACTGCTATAAAGCTCCGCTAGCGTTGAAGGACGGGTTCCGCTGAGAGATGGCATTTGCAGGTAGGCGTCCATATCTTCACGATATTCCGAGGTTTGTACATCCAGAGCTGCAATAGCGGTATCGTTGTATACCGTTTCGTTTATGGTTATAACTGTTGCCCCTGCAGATTGAAGAACAGAGACCATATTCTTCATAACGTCATTCACAGGCGTTGTTTCTCCGTTTGACGTACGGTTGAAAAATCCTTCTATCAAACCAAAGCGTAGTCCTTTCAGACTGCCACCAAAAACACCCGCCGAGTAGTCAACGCCAAATGACGACGGGGGTATCATGGACGTAGTGTTATCTCTGGGATCATATCCCACACTCGCCATAACCGTG
Organism: Lachnellula cervina; assembly: GCA_007825325.1. Classification (NCBI taxonomy): domain Eukaryota; kingdom Fungi; phylum Ascomycota; class Leotiomycetes; order Helotiales; family Lachnaceae; genus Lachnellula; species Lachnellula cervina. The sequence continues at coordinate 21,674 of QGMG01000252.1, read as the reverse complement.
AGAGCAACCGCTAGGTCCTTCGCGTTTCTTGCAAAAGGTCCAATATTATCCTGGGTGGTCGAAATGGGCATTATTCCAGCCCGAGACATCAGACCCCTTGTCGGCCGGAAGCTGAAGACACTGTTTGCACTCGCTGGACTTCGGAGGGAGTTCATCGGTGCCTATGGACTGTTAGTGAATGCGCAATTCTGGAACATTGATGCCCCTTGCCGGTTCCGAAGACTGCAAGCTTGTTGCAATGGCTGCTCCTGTGCCCCGCTACTACCACCTGGCGTTCGAGTATGATCTTAAGGATTAACTGATTGACCCTGCAACATTGCGCAGTTAGTATTGCTTGAACAACCCCATTTGTCTCTCGGAATTCCCAAAAATATCTCTCCAAACGGGTTTAAACAGCGAAACAGACTCCCCAGGGAAGTTACTTACTCCTAACGATGATACAGACAGGCCCTCAAGTGCCATTTCGTGCAGGTTTGTCTTTCCCAATATTATTGCTCCCGCTGCCTTCAGTGCCGCAACAGCTGGAGCATCTTGAGTTGGCTGGTTTTCACTAAGTGCTAAACAGCCTCCAGTTGTTGGCATATCTATAGTATCATAGTTATCCTTTAGGAGTACCGGTATGCAGAAGAGAGATCCGGTAGCATTTCCCGAGGCAATCTGCGCATCAAAACCGTCTGCAATGTCTAGGGCGCTCGGGTTAAGAGATATAACAGCGTTGACCGTCGGGTTGAAGGCTTCGATTCGCGCAATGAAGGAGGAGACGACTTCTCGACACGAAGCAGTGCCAGAGTAGATGGCCGTATGAACGCTATCAATGGTAGCTTCGCGGCTGTCAAAGGGCGTATCGGTGATAGTGTGGCCATTGACGTTGAGGATGGCAATAGCTCCAGACAACACCAGAGAGAGCTTCATGATCGAATTAGTACACGACAACTCAAGTGATTTGGGGTTGAATCTCACAGTGTATCGCCATGCTGGCGCTGAGAGATATATATACCAAAGATGAAGTTTCAATCTCGCACTCTTTGTGATGATCTTGTCAGCTGAGGACGAACGTTTCCAGGACCAGGTGGACCCTCCAAATACATCATTGTCATGGTACCGCCATCATTATTGGTACGGGCATTTATTATGATCCGAAATGTCGAGAGCGGCACCAAATCTAGATGCGAAGGGTAGGAAGCTCGACTAGCTCTATGAAGCGGTGTGTACATCACTTACCGTGCTTACAGTTCCCTGCAACCCGAGAATGGGACAAACCGAGGATCCGAGACAAGCATGTTTTGGTTGCAATTTGCATTTGCCTTCTACTCTGATAGTGATGAACGTACACCAAATGCTGGTATAGGTTCACCGTCGTGGTATTTCAATAAGAGGGCGCGTCAAGAGACTGTGCTTGACGAGGCGAGCAGTTCAACTTCATTGCTGACCGCATCCTAGATTTGCCAACGGCTGATACCAAACGGAAGCACTCGTGGGATAAACTGTCTGATTGACTCATGTAGTATCATCCGCCATCGAAGAAGCAGCTGCAGTCAGCGTAGCAGTGGAACGGCCGGATATCCGATGTGCTCCTGAGGAGTGACTGGAAATGACGACTTCGTGCTCGTTGCAAAGCAGGAGCTCATGATGATCGATATCGAAAGCAGGGTAGTGTATCGAAAAGAATGTGTCTCCTCCAGAGCCAGAAAAAAGATATTGTAAAGAGATGTGCAGCGAGAGGCCTTTCACTAGTCAAGCATCAATGATATGGTGTACTTCGCGATCTAACAAACAGCTTTTCCTGAGGCCACATACAGAGGGACAGATTTCCGGGGTTAACCTAGCCAGCGAGAGCACAGCTTTTGAGAGATTTGCGTTTCCAAACTAAGGTCGAGCGGGTCGCGTTGTGAGTTTGCATCGGTCTGCGAGAAGTTGGTGGAGGTGGAGAAGAGAAGAGCGGGGACGCGGGAGAAGGGTATAGCGAGCAGCATAGAATGGGGGAAAGAGCGAGCGATGATTCGTTGGCGTCGGATTATTGAGGATCCGGAGGAGGTTCAGGAAGGAGGACTTGAGAACTGCGTCAGAAATTCCGATGGATTCGGGAAGAGAATTTAGGGTTGGGAAGGAACATCTCTGGGATGAACACTGTAAGAAGTCGGTTCTCTTTTCCAACCTTATCTGTTGCTGGTAGTCCTCGGTCTCAGAACTCGCTACGACTTGGTGATGAGCGCTCTCCACTTGGCATGGCCCTCGATAGTATGTTTCAATTGCGCTCCCTCCTCAGCTGGGACGTCTCTTAACACAGCTTCTCATGGTCCGGAAAAGCCTATAGCATCAAGGTCTGAGAAGCATCCTTGATGCTCTCCGCGACGACACTATGCTGCTGTTCCATACTACCGAGTTCTTTGCATCGGTTTCTTTAGCTTCGGACGAGTACTTGAGAACAAATCTAATGATGGCTTGGTGATTTGATTGAAGACCAGTATGGCCATAGGCTACCGCGACCAAAACCAGCTTCTCACTGCTAGAAGAATGGTTAGCATATGCCTAGTTCTAAAATAACCTGCAATAGAATATCAAGCCTCTTACAAACACCAACGCTTTTGACTTTGCTCCTCCGACTCTCCAGATTTTTCAGCACCTTCCTCATAGCCCTCTTAGTCTTTCAAGTGCAGGTCTTCAAAGGCTCCCTTCGCAGCACCACGGCGCTTCAAATTCCTCGTTCTTCACATCATCAGACTCAAGACCCAACCCAACCCTGATTCTCATATTCAGCATGACAGCACCCATTAAATACTACGCTACCATAACAGCATCTCAATTATTACAGAGGCTATCCATAGCATTTCCGAGCGTTAAGGAGCATTTTGCCGGTCTGAATTGCAGAGAGTACGAGAGTGCCGAGTAGCATAATGCATGTTAAAAATAAGTTGATTTGGGTTGGGTTGGGAAGTAGCGGAAAGGTAGCTCTCGATTACACGCTATACTTATTTAGGCATGCGGTAGTTTTTGTTGCACTTCGCAAAAATGGACGCCTACAGAACGCTTGCAAGGACGCCTACAAGGACGCCTATATTCAAGATCGCTCACTCTCGGAGTCGCTCTCTCTCGGGTTCGCTCATTCTTAGGGTCTCTCGGGATCTCCCATTCAAAAATGTAGAATATTTGCTGCTTAAGATATAAAAAACAGACACACACACTGATATTCCATATCAATAGTGTAAAGTGCTTTCATAATAGTGCTGGCATTCAAGTGTACGGAGTACAAATCTTGCTCTGTTTAAGGTATGATTTGTTCCGTAGATATTCGGCATTCTTTAAGACTTGATGAAGTTTCCACTGGAAACAAAAGGTGCATTCTGTAAATAAGATTTTCAAGACTGGCAAAGCCCAATCTTATTAGACATTTTCATTTATTTACTATTATGTCCTCCCTGCAGCATCCTTGTTCCTACTGTAACTATCTGGAATTCGTTCCATCTCAAAACGCAAATATGGACCATTACCACCCAAATCATCTCTCATTAGTATTACGCCTTACTTGGTCTTATATCCGGCCTTGATCGTCATCCACGACCACCACACTTTCCTTTCGTGACATCCGGATGCACAGTCTTCTCCTCGTAGGTCGGCATTTCGGTATTGTCGCTAGGAAACGTGACAGTCTCGTCCTGAACTGCAATATTCAGGCTGGGAATCTGCTCAGTCGGAACCACAGAGCCGTCCAACTGTATTATATTAGCGCCCATTTATGCCTCTCACTGAAGTGATTTACTAACCTTCTGCACCCTCCACTGCAGATTCTTTTCAAAGTGTCTAGCAACAGTATGAATGTCCTGCGGATCATACCCCGCCTTCGTAATCTCACCATCCAAATTCAACTCATCATACTCAAGCAGCTCTGGGAACGGACCCTCACCAAGATGTGGCGTTGGCATGACCTGAACAGAGCCCACGGAAGCGGCATTTGTGAGCCAATCCTGCGGGTTCTGAGGGATATCGCCAACGAAGAACCGCACCCAGAAACCCTCGCCGTTGAGATCAAACTTGTTGACTGAAATATCGATAGTCCATTCCTTTGTCGTCGAACCAGGCGTCAGAGCCTTACGTGCTCTCAGAGTCCGGGACTGGCGATGGTCATGGCGCGGGCCGAAGACTTGGTTGGGGTCGTACAGGTCGTAGATCTGTGATGTGACGTTTGCTTTGAGTTGTGCAGGCGTCTGGGTCCAGTCTTCGATTTCGGGATAGCTGTAGTCAAAGTAGCTTAGGTATCGTGCTGATATCGAAGTGTGTGCTGTCCCTATATTGTTGGATGTGAATGGTGTGAGCGACGTGCTGACAGTATCGATGCTTTTGGGGACTATAGTGAAGGTTCCTGGGTCTGTCATAGGTGTCACGTATTTGTTCGGGTTGGCGGCTTGCCATAGCGCAGACAGTCGATCAACATTGGTATGGTGGAGCCAGCTTTACAAGTAAATAGTTAGCCCGGAGTTAGCAAAGGAAGGGGAAACGGACAAAATTGGATCGAAAGCCGAATAATCCAAAAAGGTCATGAAGCCATTTTGACCGCCAATAGAAGCGTGGACACCGTTGTGAACACCTTCAATGGATGTTCCACTAGTTGCTAAGGTTGCAAATGAGCTGTAATTATTTGATTTAGTCAATGCATACCACTATTGTCCCATTAGCCTCCTTTTCGTCACACTGTTGTACAGCGAAATGACTCACAGCTCTGTTCATGAGGTTGGAATTTTGCAAACTCTGGTCGGCAGAATTATCTCTCCAAGTTTGCGGAGAGTTTGCCAGCCCACCACCCGGAAACAAAGTAGGATCGTGAGGAAACTGGTGGAATTTGTATGTGAACAGCGGATTATCGACATCTTGGTCACCATCTGGCGTTGTGATTGTCACAGTCGGCTGATTGACAACATCTGGCATTTCGGCAATAGATGCCCAATCCCAATAAGGCAACCGAAGATTGTCCGCTGCCGTTTGGTAATCTGAGCTTGACGGTCCAGTGTACTGCTTGGCAATATCCTGCGCGTGGCCCGCAATGACTTGCTGGATTGCTGTCAGTTTCTCTAGTCAATCTTGGAAGCGCTACATACCTCAACCAGCGCAAGATATGGTCTGTGCCAAGTTGGGAAAAGTACAGAATCTGCCTTCCATCAGCATTTCAGTCAGCAGCGCATTGTACTGAGACTTACTGTGAGTACAATAACCACCGAAAGCAGAGGTACCCGGTCCCGCCCCTTGGACCTGGTTGAAATTGTTCCATGGCCTATATGGTCGGCCATGAATTCCTGTAATCGTCAGATTAAATTCATTCACATATTAGACTAGACTGACCCGCGACCTGGAAATAAGAGAGCGGATCATTATCGTCGGCATTTTGCATTGCAGTTAAGGCTTGGATATAGAGCGACCTAAAAGGCAAATGTTTGTGTCAGCCGCCATTAGTATGAAGAGTGAATGTGAGGGTAGAGACACACCACGACGGGCCATCATTTTGCAGGTCAAGAATGTTTTGACGAAAAGGCCTTGCACCTGTCTGTGCATCTCGACCAGTGTTGACCCCTGTAATGGGGTAATAGTTTCCGCCTTCTGCACTGTCGTGAGCAGTCTCAACTGGGAACGCCCTAGGTGAGAGCCCGCTGGCTCTTGAGTGGTGTCTCGCAGCAGCAATCGAGGCGACAAGAGAAAGGAGGAAACAGCACGGGCCAAACAGGCGGTTGGAAAGCATCTTGAGAGGTGGAGTGGTGACAGAGCGAGTGTAGACAAAAATAATATGATTCTCGAATGTGGCTGCCCTTGCGGTGTTATTTATTTGTTCGTTCTGAAAAGTGCAACGGAAATTGACACTTTATTCAGCCCTGTCAAGCGGCAAATCGGTATGACGAAAGCATGGCAAGGGTACAGGCAGTAAAGAAATGTGAATATCACGAGGCGGAGGGACCTGGACTCTGGAGGTAGTACCGCCGTAAACATGCGTTTCTGGTATTGAATGCGGGTCGTGATTGCTTGGCAATCCCAGTCATATGTGTACTACCTGGTTACAACAGACCGTTTGAGGCGGTGGACAGATGAAAACTTCCTGCGGTTGAGGATTCTTGAAGTCAGAGTCAATCTTGCACATGTACACAGAGAACTACAATGTTGTGTAGTCTAAAACAAACGACTGTCAATATCAATGAATGGTCGGAACAAGCTAGATTCCAGGAAGTTTTTAGCAATCAACGTCTCGAAATAATTCACCTACTGGTACTTGCCCTCGCCATCAGTTGTCTGTTACACATATCAAAGTACCAATAGCAAGGCTTGCCCCTCCCAAGCTGAGAACGTGGTCACAATGCCACACGAACAACACGAGAAAAAACCCCGACATCCATAGCACGAAATCAACTGATCATAAATAAATATTCGTCCAAAATCGAATCCAGAGGCGGCTACATGCATACACGATCATGTCAGCACAGGTGACGGAGAAACAGTGCAACAACGCCGGGACTCGGCAATATGTCTTGAGAAATTGTCTGGAAAGGAAGTTCAACCTAGGGATGACTTCCCGTACGCATCGAAGTAATTTCAAGAGGTAACTCGCGCGACATTGGGTTGTTCCGTTAATGCAGTGCAAGGCCCTTTCACAATACATGAGCGTCAGATTGAACAGGGATAAAAGAAGGAAGAACGACGCAATGCGAACGCCTCCTTGCCTGCGGTGTACCGACCGCATGTATGGATAAGCTGTAGAATGACTCAATGAGTGATGTTTGTAATTTCCCATTGCCTTGAGTATTTTCATTCCTTGAATTGTGACAGTAGAATTCGTTGTCGTCGTATATGCACATCCTTTTCCTGGCAGTCAATAATCCAAGTGACCATGCCATGTACCTTTAGCAAACCGCCATGCATCACGCATGATGCAGGTCCACCTCCTTAACAAACCTCTCCGTCGCCAAGACTGCAACGCCAAGTTCCCACATGACTGTGTAAATAGATTCGGGCCAATGAATGTGCAAGAATGAAAGTTAAGATGGAAGAAAGTAACCAAAGACGCCAATCTATATTCAAAAAATCCTGCCTGTATGTCCGTAGCGAACAAAGTAAGAATATTTCAAAATGATAAAGGCCGTGACAGAAATGATAAATGTTAGAAGTTCCAAGGATGCCTGAACGAGTCCAAACTTCCAGCCATAATTTACAACATGACAGACCAGTTTGAAATCGAGGGCGTTGGTGATCACTCCCGCTTTGTGACTATCGCAAGACCATTTCCTGTATAAATATTAAGTAACTTTCTTGCACATTGCCGTGTTTGACTAACCATAAATCATTTCTCAGCTTTGTCTGCTTGTTCAGGAAGAAGCAAGCTCCCATCGAGGTAGCAAATCCGATAGCACTGAGGATAGCAAATGCTGCATTGAAAGCATTGACGCTCTTGTTGAACTACCAACTTGTTAGGCATAATCCGAATCTTGCTCACGGGACCCAATACCTTGCTCGACACACAAGAAAGAACAAAAAGACTGATGCTAAGTAGGAGGTTCATCGCAGCGACTCCAGAGAACACAATGCATGGATTATCGGTGATGCCAGCCGGTTTAGGCACATCATCTAGAGGATGGCCTGGCTTCTTTTTTGCTTGCGCAAACTGAACGACTGCTGTCAGGATCAAAGATAATGATATGATCATGATGACGATTGCGAGAACCCGGACGTAGATTCGTGAATCTTTCAGGAAGATCAGGAGTGACGATCGTTCCGTACCCGTCGAGGTCTTTCCCTCACCCTTCTCATCATCACTGTCCACCTCTGCCACGCCAGACCCGGCGGCAGCTTGATTTGACTCAGCGTTTGCGTCGTATATTAGAGGATTATGAGGTGTGATCTTCGAAGGGCCGTAGGATAGTTGACGAGTGTAGGCCGAAGGTACAGGTACGACAACATTGGGCTGACGGCCCTCTGCTTATACTTGTTAGCAAAGATCCTGCATAAATCTCCCCATAATCTCCTCAACCTCCTTAATCCCCTCTAGCCTTCTTCCTCGGATTGTAAAGTGAGCTAGCTGTCTTTCCTAGACTCCTACATGCACTACTGGTGATGTGTAGTAAGGGATATAAACTTACCATTGATTCCCGACATTGGCGTAGGTGATTGAACTGTCAATGAGAGCTGCTCTGTAAATCAATGAAAAGGGCGAGTGAACATGAGAGTAAGAGTAAGCAATGAAAAGAAGGCTCCCGACTAACGTCGGCCGCCAAATGTCATGCCTCTGCCATTATGTACACAGGATTTCACATAACCAGCAGTTGTTGTTGGTAGCTTGGCACGGCCACGGCTACCAACCTGGGCTGACTGAAAATAGTGCCACCAGAAGACAACCGGTCCATTTGCAATTGGATAAGGGTACCTTAAGGCTGCATGGGTTGAGCATCCTCTTGGACGAGGCTTACTACAAACAGCGGCCACCGTGGTGGTCTTCCCTCAGACGGAACATGAGCGATCCACGGCAGCACAGCCGTTGGGAACTTCTAAGGAACATGTTTGCAAACAGACGATCTGGCCGCTCGCCACTGCATTCTCATGGATGCGCGTTGGTGGCTGATTCAGTGCGTACAATTTTGGAAGCGTCTTGTACCAGATGTCAGAGTTTACTAAGATTACTGTACGAGTGAAAGTTGAGGACCAGACCTGGTGGACCAAAAATAGAGGCACGGGCCTGGTGGGCTTACATCGATGCGATTCACGCTAACTAAGTTCAGCGCACCCGCACCTCCCAACCCTTCTTTTCCTCCCCTCCCCATGGCAGGCAAACACAAGCACAGCCACGCTCGAAACAAACATCCAATTGCATCACAGGCCCTACGAGAAGTGCGATCCCCAGAAACCTTCTTGATCCCTCCCGAGACCTCATGACAAACATCTCGATACCGTACTGTACACCAGCGTGGCAATCAGCCCTGAAACCTGTGGCACGCCCCGCGTTATCACTCGGGCAGCAGCATATTTCGACAGAGGTGTTGCAACCACTCGGTCTCATAGGCATTCCTGCAGGCTCTCCCTTTCCATCAAAATATCTCTATCTTCTATGAAGAAGGCTCTACAGTCTGTCTGATTACCCCAGACTGTCTAATATTCAATCAAGTGTTGAAGAAAACATTCAGACGCTGCAAGTCCCTCACCATGGTTCTCCAACTTTCAGATGCTGCCCCAGAAGATGTAGATCGAATAGCCTCCGTGCATCTCTGCGCCTTTGATTGCAACGTTTTACTTCATGCACAATTCCCAACCCAAGCCAGCCTTGCATTCTTGCATTCCCTCCTAATTCAAGAGCTGCTACACTCCATTCAGAATGCGCAAACAGCCGGGAAAGCTGTCATGGTAGTCCGAGACACAGAAGCAGAGAACCAGATTATCGGGTTTGCAAAGTGGGATTTGCCTAGTGTTTCCAAAAAAGAGATTCATGCTGGTATTACATGGCACAGGGATGTCAGACAGGACTTTTTGGATGTCTATCAAGAGAAGGCAGAACGGGCTAAAGTCAGGGTCATTGGCGACAAATCATGCTATCGTAAGCCGCGCCGTATTTCGAACCTTATTGATGTTCACGTCATTTTTACAGTCATTTCTAGTGGATTTCCTACATTGGATTCATGATTATCCGAACGAAGGCTTGCAAAGAACATATTCCCCCTGACTAAGGGCATTCACGTGCCTTGAACGTGCACACAGAATTCATATTTCCCACTGCATGTGAAACATTACTGATGTTAGTTTAGGTCTTACTTTCGTTGGAACCCATCCTGATTATCAAGGAAAAGGAGCTGCCACTCTATTGACAAAATGGGGACTTGAAAGGGCGAAGGCAGACAATGTCCCGGTCTACCTCGAGAGCACAGTTGCCGCATCATCTCTCTACCGTCGACTCGGATTTATGTCACTTGATGGTCTGTCTATGGATCTCCCTCCAATCGGAAATGATAGCGGACCAAACATTTACGAGGAACTTTGCATGCTGCGCACGTGGAAAGACGACGACGGAATGGAGTATTGGGATTCCAGCCTCGAAATCTTAAGCCTTCGACTGGATTATGAAGCTGGAGTGAAGCCTCAGACTGTCGTTCAAGCAATATACGACCGCATCGAAGCATACAGAGAGATGCAGCCCTCGCTATGGATTCATCTACAGCCCATTGGCGAAGTGATGAGCCAGGCTCATGCGCTAAACCAACGCTGGCCGATTCCAGAAGAGCGGCCACCCCTGTGGGGAGTACCGTTCAGTGTCAAGGATAGCATCGATGTTGTTGGTATTCCCACAACAATCGGTTGTCCAGCTCTTGCATTCACGCCTACATCCTCTGCCACAGTCTACCAACAATGCATAGACGCGGGTGGGCTTTTCATTGGAAAGCCTAATATGGAGCAACTCGCTACTGGAATGACGGGGTGTCGAAGTCCTTATGGCACCCTTCATTCTACTTTCAGCAAGGAACACATTGTTGGGGGGTCAAGTAGCGGTAGTGCGGTTACGGTGAGTCAAGGGCTCGTCTCGTTCTCTCTGGGCAGTGATACAGCAGGTTCAATCCGTGTGCCAGCTTTATACAATGGAGTTTTCGGCTTTAAGCCAACAAAGGGTACTGTATCTGCGCGAGGAGTCTACCCCGCATGCCAACACCAAGATTGTGTCTCATTTCTCACAACATCTGTAGGAGATGCAGAATCAATATGGGAGGTTTGCAAAGGGTTTGACAAGATGGATTTCTTCGCAAAACCATGCCTTCCCTTAACCGAGCCTTCCACAGAATTTTCAAACGAGCTGCCATTCCGGTTCGGCGTGCCACCCGACGCCACACTTGAAGCATGCAGCCCTGTTTACCGTCAATTATTCGACCGGGTAGTCAAAGCTCTCAAGACCGAATCTGGAAAGCCCGTCGACCTAGACTGGGCCCCTTTTGCATGCGCAAACGAACTGCTATATGGCGGTACATTCGTCCTAGAACGACTTACCATCTTGCCAGAAGGCTGGTTTGAGGAAAACAAGCAAGTACTACATCCAGCCACCAGAAGTGTGTTTGAAGGCGCACTTGCAAGAGGGAGCACAGCCGTAGATGTTTTTCGCGACTTGCACAAACAAGCGCAGTACAAGAGAGTTGTTGAAGACATTTTAACATTTAACGACGATGGACTTACTATTATGGTTGTCCCGACTGCACCATTCCATCCAACAATTGAGGAAGTTGAGAAGGATCCGCTTGGGATCAATGGAAGGCTGGCGACTTTCGCTCACTTTGCTAATGTGTTGGACTTGGTGGGTATTGCGGTGAAGTGTGGGACTTATGAGATTGATGGCGAGCACGGGGGAAAGACGACGTTGCCGTTTGGTGTTACTCTTTTGGCGGGGTGTGGGTTTGATAAGCAGCTGTTGACGCTGGCGAAACAGCTGGAAGAATCGCTGAGCTATTTGGGTGAGGAATGATACTTCTCGGGCATATGGCTTCGCAACGGATGGCGTCTTCCGATAACCTCAACCCCTTTTCGAAACACTGTCACGTGCTGCGCTCACGTAATCCAGAGATTTTCTCTCCAAATTATTTGTGTCACTATTAAACCGTAATCTTTCGAATTACGTACCAGTGTAACACCAATTTGAACCCTACCACCCATGGACTCACTCCTGGACTGCACCAATGCCGCAACCCGGTAAGTCCGCAGCCAATCATCAGCTTTCCCGGTGATTCTTTTAGCAATCCAGATGCTGACCCACGATCGACAGACGTAGTGATTGTGGGGTTGAAGATCCGCTCTACGATAATTCGGTGAAAATCCCAAGGCTTTAGTGGGGCCACCATCATCAGGCTGAAAGAAACTCGGCAGACAAAAGTGCACGGCTTCTCGCTCGAAGGAACACTTGACCGCCTTTAACGTTCACTATCAACAAGGCCGCGATAAGGATCCCGCGCTTTTAAGTGGTGCGAGTCGTGAAAATGGAGGAGCTTATTAACAAGTGAAACATATAGCCTTTTTCGAGGGGCCACTCAGCTGCTTGTCATTGCAATCATTACGTACCCAATTGCTGCTTCGAGGGTTTAATGCTGTCATAAAACCTTCCCCCAACGTGCACAACCTCGGACTAACTTATGAGTAAAAAGGCGTATGTTGTGGAACCGGTAATGCGAGGTACCGGTTGAGTTAACGATTCGAGCATCAGATAAATCGTATCTAATAATGCTTGTGCAACTACCTTATCTCCACGTATTTTTGAATCGTCCCACGCAAAACAAGCAACACCAGCAACAAGGCCTCGACGAATTCGGTCAAAAATAACGCCCTCGGTCGTCCCACGGGCACTCCGCTACACTAGCAGATGCAGAGCTGATTGCTACGGTATACGAACATACAGTCCTCTTCATCCGTGGGAGTTCTGACAATAGCTGGCAGCTTCAATGACGCCAAAATCCATCCACCATCTCATTCTCCTTCAATCACTTGCTGGCACTCGTAGCAGCAGTGACAGCCATTGATATAAGGCCCTGAAAAGACACTGTACTGGTACACCGAGACAACTCCGGAAACCACCAAGTGTCGATTCCCACTGAGTGCCTTATCTTATCTTCAATATTGGATATTTCCCAAGTCTAGGAGAACCACAGACTACGGACCCTTTATTCCTCCGATAAGCAGCATACAAGCGTACCGTAACTCGCTGTGTTGCATCCGTCACTGCTGTCTGAAAGTGGGGAGATACGATAGGCCTTTCTCCCCCCTTTCTCCCACTGTCCTGGGAGCCATTCACGTCCTTATCGCCCCCCGCAGCCCTGTCCAGCCTTGCTAGACCTGCTCCTTCGAGCTGTCTGCTGCGAGAACTAGACCAATCCGTGGCTTTCAAGGCAAAGAACTGGCTGTCGCTCTTCCCCGAAGGCAGGGAATATCTCTTCATATCTGGAAATAAATTGTACTAGCTGCAGAAATCCCACCCAGAACCCGAGGCCAAGACAAAATTCCGGTTCCTAGTGGACAATTAGTGGTGGTATCGAGCCTCATTACGCCATGTCGACGCCAACCACCCTCGCTCGCACGGCGCCTATTGCTATAGCTTCCCGCAAGCCCCGGATGATTGAGCCCTCAATCGAGAACTTCGGCAGCAGTTTAAACGGCAGGACCCAGCTTTCTGTAAGCATGAGCAGTTCGGCCTCTGGGGATTCAGGAATGAATGTTAGGAGTCGAAAGGACAGACCCTGTGATGCTTGCAGAAGAAGGAAAAGCAGATGCGTGATTAATGAGGGCCAGACTATTTGTGTGTTGTGTCAATTCCATACCCAGGAGTGTACATTTGTGCAAAGTCCGCAACCGCGGAAGAGGAAGTTAAATATTGAAGGAGGAAAGGAGGAATCTGTTGCCAAGAGAAGGTATGTAAAACATTGAGTATAAAATCCGACTGTAAGGTCGTTTTCTCGGGCCGTGTTTCGGATTGCTTATAAAGGCTGGCGAGGCTGACATTTATGTTCCCAGATCGCCAGATAGAGACGACGAGAGACGACGAAGGCCAACCGAGTCAAGTATCTCTAGTAATTCTTTAATCGAGGAAATGGCCAATATTGGAGGGCCAACACTTCTAAAGCGAACTTTGGGGCTACAAAATGATCGATACAGCCAATATATCGGACCAACTACCGACTTTGAGCCATCACTTATTGATCTTTCTCCGTTCGATCCTCAAGATGAAAGTCTACTCTCCAGGGGGACCTTGAGGAAAGTCAATGATGTGGAAACTTTCCTGTTGTTACCTGATTATAACACACCTGGCTACGAGCATATTTTGGACGATGCAGATGCAATTGAAAGTCTTGTCGCGCCTCACGGACCAGCATTGCTCGAATTATATTTCAGGATCATTCATCCTAACTTTCCTATTCTTCAAAAGACAGTTTTCTTTGAGAAGTACAACCGTTCTCATCGAGAATTTTCTCCTCCAATTCTTGCTGCTGTATATATTTTGGCCATTAACTGGTGGGATCATAGCGAGGAACTTGTCAATGTCCAAAAACCCGATCTGAGAGAGCTGGAAAGACTTGCTCGAGTGACCTTGACCGATGCAATGAACAGACCAAAACTTTCAACTGTACAAGCCGGGCTATTGCTATCCCAACGACCAGAAGGAGACCAGTGGGCACCAACAGCACAACTAGTAGCAATTGGCCAAGAACTCGGTCTTCACCTAGACTGCTCAACCTGGAAAATCCCACCGTGGGAACGAGGACTACGAAAACGTCTAGCATGGGCTCTCTACATGCAAGACAAATGGGGCTCCCTAGTCCATGGCCGACCCTCCCACATCTTTGCCTCAAACTGGGCCGTACCCCCAGTCTCCCCCAACGACTTCCCCGACGTGGATTTCGACGAGCACGACACGCGCGAGAGCGCCGAGTACGAGCGCGGCCGCCTCCTCTTCACACAGATGATAACCCTCTCCCAAATCCTCGCCGAGGTCCTCGACACCTTCTACACGCTGCAAGCCATGGCGACCGTCAATGCTGCCGGGCCCCAGGGCACGCAGCTCGTGCTCCAGCTCGCGAAACCCGTGCAGCTGAAGCTGAAGAACTGGTTCGCCGCCCTCCCGACCTGTCTACGCATGGATTCATCCCCGCCAGGCAGCCCGAACACCACGACGCTCTGCTCGACCGGCTTCCTGCACCTGGCCTACTTCGCTACGGAAATCACGCTGCATCGCCGCATCATCCGCTCGCTGACCACGCCGCAGGCCCCGGCCCCGGCCCCCGACACAAAGCCAGCGCTCGATCCCTACATCACGCACATCTGCCGCAGCGCGGCCAAGACGCGTCTCATCTCCGCCATGGACTTTGTGAACCGGCTCACGGCCTCGCATCTGCGCTCCTTCTGGTACTTTGCGTCCAAGACGAACTTCGCGCTGATTGGCACGTTTGGGAGCTTGCTGTGGGCGACGGCGCCCGGGAGGGAGGAGGCGGATTGGTACCGTAGACGGCTCGGGGAGTATCGGTGGACGCTGGGCGTTAGTTGCAAGGGGGGTGGTTCGGAGGGGGACGGGAACCACCGGTTGACAGAGTTTGCGATGGGGATGCTCGACACGTCGACGGGTCTCCTCAAAGCCCTGCCCGAGAAACCAGCATTGAGTCGTGTCGGCTCTGAAGGCGAGAATCTCGGCCGCAGTACCGGGGGAGAGGGCTTCCGGTTTGGGTCTTTTGGGACGACGGGGTTCGGCATCGGGCCGTCGAGAGACGAGGGCGAGGGTCAGAGTGGGCTTGCCAGTCCTAGTACGAGCGTTAGTTCGAGTGTGGAGAGCGGCGCGGGCTTCGAGGCCTACATGGCGCCCCCGACAGGGTACTCTGTCCCGGGGAACGAGGAGATGTATTGAAGTACACTACTCGTTACTGGATGGGCTGGGAATTGAGGCAGATGTGCAATGCATGATTTACGCAGCGATTTGGGATTTGAAAGTATGCGACATGGTATTAATTTGAACGGCGATACGAGTTTCTTATTGTATAGAGGAAAGAAAAGGCTAGTTTGGATGTAAATATGACAGTTATTTAAAAATTGAGAAATGCACATCATCATCCTTGCAAAGGTGGGAGATGCGGTATGGGAAAGTCCTCCAGGAATAATACTCTGCTGGTTTATTTTCCACGTTCCCTTTTCGGCTCTACTTACAACGAGAAATCCCAGTTCCTCAACTCCAGACTCAGTACAGGAATTCTGTTGTTGGTCCTATCCGCTCACGTTACTCAACTACTCACACAGTCTCGTTGAATTTCAGGGCTATCACATGCACGTCACCCCCCTTGTTGCAGACTTTTTGCCATTCTCCGTCCTCCTTCTAATGCACATTTGCACGGGTAGGAAAACTTCTCATACTGTATTACTTGCAGATTACGGTTTAATAAGATGTTTGAAAGGATTATGGAGATTTAGAAGCTTTGTATAATGGAAAAGAGTTCTGGTTGCAAATGAAATTATAAG
The DNA here is from genome assembly GCA_007825325.1 of Lachnellula cervina. Lineage (NCBI taxonomy): Eukaryota > Fungi > Ascomycota > Leotiomycetes > Helotiales > Lachnaceae > Lachnellula > Lachnellula cervina. Next base: position 5,696 of record QGMG01000252.1, on the reverse strand, counting down.
AAGGCAAGAGGAGTGTTTAGATTCTGATAACCTTAATTAAACGATCACTGTAGTTATCACTTATCCAGGCTAGAATACCGATGATATCAAGGGAAACAGGCGCTGTGAAGCTTTCATTCTTTGTCTCTAATATCTAGGATACCGTGCCCTCCATGTTCCAGTAACATCAGGCTTGAATAAATTCCACGCTTTTCTGTAACGACTTGGCTTTTGCACACAGTATGTTTTGTCTAGCTCGAGACTTTGTGTTGGTATGTAAGGGGTATGTTGAAAAAGCATCGCATCGCAGTGGTTGGATTTCAGATAGCCGCCGGGAAAGGGAACTCGAAGGTTGTCGTCTGGACGCCCTCGTCAAAGGAATTATGGAAGGCCATGAAATAACGGGCCGCCAAAGAAACTTTTGAGGGCTTTGTGTATCATCGTAACACCAAGACCCCATGATTGAGAAGCACAACGCTTGTAATGCAACAGCGCAATGTATAACGCGACGCAACGCAAAAAAGCAATCAAACCTCCGTATGAGAAAAATAAATGAACTCCTGAAGCACGCGCCTCTACAAACTTTTCTCCATCGCAACTAATTCCCTGAATCCTTCCTTCCATTTCGAGCTCTCGTCGCTGGTCGGTCGTGGTAAGGGGCTACGTGCATATCCTCCATAGCCGAGCCAGCTCTCCATGCCGGCCTTGGTGCTAACAATTCCTCCTTGAATGGCCGCCCAATCGCCTCGCGCAACAACCTCCTGCAGCTTCTGGGCCTCAGCAATCTTGCCATCCTTGTACAGCCTCAAGATCTCAATGCATGACTTGGGAGCAATGTTCGCTAGCCCTGCCAGTATACCATGTCCGCCACCAATCAAGCTCTGCATTGTGAAGTCTGCACTGCCGCCCAACACCAAGAACGGAGGAGCATTAAAAGCGTGCGGCTTCGCAGACTTTGTCGCTGCCACAATTCTGTTCAACTTCCCTGTATTTCCACACGTGAGCTTTACGCCCACAATGTTCGGGTGTGCCGCCAGTTGGATTATAACGTCGGAAGAAAGGTCCATGCCAGAGACGGCTCCTGGATAGTTATAGATGACGAGCGGGATTGGCGACTGGTCTGCGACGGAGTTGAAGAATTCGATTACGCTCGCAGCCGCCGGTGAGAAGAGGGGTGCGTAGTAGGAAGGTGGTAGGACAAGCGCATAGTCGCCCCCAGCTGCGTATGCTTCGCGGCAGTATGAGATAGTCTCACGAACGGACTGGGCACCGCAGCCTACCAATATGGGCATTTGCGGGAAACCGGCTCCAGTAAGTGCTGTGCGGGTGGTTTGAGTGACCGTTTGACGTTCCTCGTGGGTAAGATGGACTGCTTCTCCGTTGGAACCTTGAGTGGTAAGGCCCGTGACGCCGGCTTTGGCAAGACGTACTGCATGGCTTGCAATGGTTGCGGTATCGAGGTCCTCGGTGACGGGGTCGAAGAAGCAGATGGTTGGGACATAGACTCCTGGCTTCAATGGGCGAGAGGAATGGTCTTCCGTATCTAGCGAAGTGCTGCTATGGGAAGAACTGTATTGCGACCCGGTTAAAGCCGATTCGGAGTATATGCTGTTGGCATTGCTGCTCGAATTTCGAAGGCCAGAGCCAGCTACTGGTCTGAATGACATGTTGTGGAATCCTTGGGTGAAGCTGCCGGCGGGAGAAGGTGCGTCGTTATGAGGGGACATAGTTGCAAGTTGAAATTGAGGAAGGAGCAACTAAGTACTTGTAGACGATTACTCTTGTGGTGGGGATTGGATGGCCAGCTAGAGGTGAATCCCAGTATTTGTTTGTAGACGATGACTCCTGCTGTGAATTGGACAGCCAGCTGGAGTTAAATCACAAGTAGATCAATGTCTAGTGGATGTTGGAGGTGGATTCTCTGTAGAATAGAGATGGGAGAAGAGGATGTGGAGAAGTCGTGGGTAGGATGGCATGGCATTGGCATTGCAATGTATCGGATTAGGGTCTTTTCACCTGGATTAAGTAGTATTTCTTTGTTCCTGGGTGGCGCAGGGAGGACCCAGGAAAGCATTCTGATTTGCTATGAGGAGGGAAGAGGGAAGGGAAAGGAGGGGAGGGGTGGCCTGTCAAGAACTGGGAACTTGGGAAGTACTAACTCGTACCCAAACATTCGTTATACTTTGTAGAAAGTAGACAGTGCGTGAGTAGTAGTGTGGGGGTAAAGCTTCTCGAAAAACGGCTTGCCCTGCCCCACCGTGCCTCGGATTACTGGATTGGGTCTCTGGCCTCTCACCTAATGGGCACTCGGGCAACTCCATGTGCAGCCCATAGTAAGTACTTCGTAAGACTGGCTGAGTATCGTGAAGCATATTCGTCCACGATGTCGCGGCTACGCCCTCAACTACCGCTGGCTCACCGGTAGTCACGAGTGATCTAGCAGCGTTGCAATTGAGTTGTCATCGAAGTTCGCAGCCATTGTGCCAAGTGGCAAGAGAGGCGTTGCTGTCGCTATTTTGTTCTTTCTGTTCCGTTGCAGTATTGTACTGTACATACAGGCACTCACAATCCGCTCTGATGACCTCACCGACTATCAAACAACACTGCAATAGGCCTGTTTGCGTGCGGCGGTTCTGTCGTCTTTTCCCCAGCTGCATCGTGATCTCGAGGCCGAGTACCGCTCCGCTAAGACTGCTTACTGTATTCCCAAACATCTGGAAGCATTGATGCAGGCAGGCCCTCGGCGCATACCCGTGGCATGGCGGAAGAAGAAGCAAAGAAAGAGGCTCAGCCAGCTCAAAGCTCATCTCACCGCTGAGATGCCAGCATGCCGCGCAGACTTGCCTTGCCTTGCCTTGCCTTGCCTTGTTTGTGTTAGATTAGTAATTGGTGGCACTGGTAGGTATTGATTGAGTCCAGAAAGCAGCGAGCTGAGCTGAGCTGAGATAAGTCGTTGAAAGTCGCGGTCCTGGCGTGTCGTACTGTAACAAGAAGGTGTGTCGTCGAGTCAGTCGTACCTAGTCGGCTGATGCGCCGTCATGACCTCAACCCTTCGCGGGGTTGCTCTTGGCGTCTTCTATCCCAGTATCCCCGGGGTCTTAGTGCAAGAGGCCCTCAGCCATCCCCAATTAGGCAGCCTATTGAGGGCCGCAAACCTGCTGATCATCCCTAAAGCAGTATAGCAGTGCCCATCGCTGTGGCTCTTGGAACGTCTGGCTGATTTGGACTCTACGAGGTACCTCCGTAACCACAGAACTACTGTACCTACGGAGTACTACTACTTATGGGCTCGTAAGCTGTAACGCCCAAGGCAAAGGTTGCGTGGGGGTTAGCTTCCGTGGTGGGAAAGCCCCAATGAGCGGTCGGAGAGTCGGGCATCCAGACCTTGCCTTGATAGAAACCCCTGAATAATGACTTACTGTACTCCGTACAGTATACGCTGAGCCTGCAACTACACCACAAAGACTCTCACAACTTCACACGCAGACTGTAAAGTCGCACCACTGTCCTATTATCATTTGCTTAAGGGGTACTGTAGCATCGCAGAGTCCCTTCTTACTTCCAGACCTGGACCAGCAAGCAAGATAAAGTTGGCATCTCTCTCACATTTGCTCGCAATGACACAATCACGAGATCAGAAGGTCCTTAAAGTGTGCATGTCGAAGAGGACAAGTGGCTCAAATTTACATAATCAATCTGCAAAATCTGCAAATCCCATGCAGAAAACATGCCATTGCTTCTTGTTTTGCGTCTCCTCTCATCTCCACTTCCTGTGGTGGTACCTACTTGGAAGTAATTTCCTGTACTGCCAAAGTTTTGATGTGCGTGGTCATTTGGAGTGAAGATTTAACTCAAAAGAACGTGGGGGTAATGTCCTTTACAACCTGTCTTTCAACCCAAGTCGGGCTTCTTTCACTTTGCGCTTTCGCCACCGGAATGGTATTCGGGCAAAGCAGGCGCCCGGTCTGCAAAAGATTATCGGGAAAAGTTTCTGTTTTTGAGGCGACTTCGCCGCAGCGTTCTATGCAAGATCTGGTGGCTTCAGTGCCATGCGTTGCGCAACGCACCCCACGCTACGCAACGCCCACCGAACATTTCTTGGACGCCGAATTTGGACCTACCGATATCCGGGATAGTTATTTCAAGCAGACGCGCGAATACTACCAATACTCCGCGGCAAAGGGTTCATCAACGGATAATGTAGCTAGTGGCTCTCGCGGATGTACCTCCGTTCTCCCCACACGCCATGTCTCCACGCTTCTGCAATGCGTTCTTAGTTGGGAGGACCTACGAATCACTTTCCAACTTTTGTCTGATCCATTCAACTATCTCTAAATCAGGCGGAGCAAGTATCAGAATAGGCATTTTCATGCTACTCAATCAATCATCCCCACATTCAACTTGCAGTTATGACTGAGCGGGAGGTGCCAGCCCGTCTAAAGTTATTCGCAGTCAGATCTTACCCTTTTCATGCAATATCAATATCCTACATCTGATATTGGCTGGCTTACGTAAGACAAGCCACCTTCTGACATATCTAAACCTGCGCCATTGTGGCACCTGTTGCATGGTTATTTCCACGTTTCCGTACTTCCTGTCATTTTTCGTTGTGGCTCTGTTCGTTAACTTTTGATATAGCCCATTCCATAATCTCTCAAACAACCATAAGCACTCTAGTGTCATTTGATTGGGCGCCCGCGCCCACACCTTCATCTCGCAAGGTTCAGCCTACCCATGAATAAATCCGGGGTTTTGTCAATCTTGAAGTCAAGCAAAATATCTGGCAGCGAGACAAGGGCGAGGTTCGACGATATGTTATTTTACCCCTCATCTAAATTAATTGGCCGTGCCGCGAGTCTACCTCCTAATTTTGGTTCTGCATCTCATATTCGTGGCTTTCTATAGGGCCAATTTATCCGATGCATGACCCTGCACCTAGTGACGCTTCTGGAATTGTGGGGAAGTGAGAGCACTAGATGCTATTGTTGCCCTAGCTTGTTAGTTGCGTGGGGGTTTGCGATCTCTCCTCTCCTATCTGTTATAGAGATTCCCCTTGAGGATCGAATACCTCCACATAGCTAAGGTGAGGTGTTGATGTAAATTAAATCTACTAATTTACATTTAGAACACCTTTCTCCTTCCCACGGTTCTTTATAACCGAGGTAAAAGCACCCTGATTTCCTTTCCATACCTTGTTACTTTACTCGCCTTCTATTATAAGCAGCAGCTTGCTGAAATCGTTTCCCGTTCGAGTCTTGAATACTTCGCAAGTGCATCGTCTCGTAAATTGTACTTGCCCCTCTCTGTACCCCGCATTTCGAGAACATTTTAAAGCGAGTAGGGATTTTCTCATGGCAGAGATCGGATTTTATTATTCATATAAACTGCAGTTGTGGGGCCGCTATTTATAATAACTGACCTTGCAAGTCTTGCAGATTGTGCATCTAGATGCGAGTAAGGAAATCTGATCCCACTCTCACTAAAGTATGTTCTCCGAACTTCAGAAGACAACTAAATCGTATTTCCATTACGAATAGATGATCCATGAGTGGCGGAGATCGGATTCATCCTCTGTCGTTTGGTAGTCATTCATGGGGTATGGCTTCAGTTGCGCGTTGTAAAAATCGTTGGCCGTTGAAGTCCCGCTTCCACCCCGCCCCCGCAAGTGCTTCCTTCGTTCTTAAATCATCTGCAGCCAAAGCTCTCATCTTACGTTT